>CAEFZX010017655.1:0-20571 GCA_903066825.1 Alfaro cultratus
CACACACACACACACACACACACACACACACACACACACACACACACACACACACACACACACACACACACACTCACACACACACACACACACACACACACACACACACACACACACACACACACACACACACACACACAAACACCAATCCCTAATGCACAGTTTTTTTAAAATCCAAAGTGATTTATGTGACTCCTCAATGTACATTATATAAACATCTGAGGAATTCAAAGTAATATACAGAGTTCACTATGAGCAGCTCACTTTAATAGCCCTTATTTTCTATACATCTTTCATGCAGACTCTCACAGCCGGTTAAATCTGCAGAGGCCACTTTGCAGTATGACCGAGTGATGAGTCATTCTAATAATAACAGTGGCTCGGTCCTCCCAGGGGTCAGTCTGTCTGTCGGCAGCCAACACACTGCGCTCTCCTGTGGTGTTACTGCATTGACTGAAAGCTTTTTAGGTTTCGATCAATAGGAGTGAACATTTGGGACAAGCATGGGTTGGCTTTGACAGCCCCACACGGAGTTCTAAGTCACTTCCACTGTGTTTGAACATTTATGGTTTCTTTGTGCGGGTGTAGGGTGCACAGTTATGCATACATAAAGAGGGCTTTTAGTAATAGAGCCGAATCTTTTGCATTGCTCTGAATAAGCAATGCAAAAGACTTCATGCCCGATGAATGAGATCTGCATATGAATTTTTTATGTTTTTTTGTTTTAGATTAAAAAAATTTGGTTGCATTTATTTATGCAATAGAGCATTATTGTCCCCAAATCTTTGAATTACTCTTTGGATACATTGCCTTCTGCTTAAAGATTGGTTTGCAGCATCAACAGATCCAGGAGGAACACTGAGACGTTTTCATCCTCCAAATACACTCTACCATAATCATCCAAATTTGATGATTATGGTTTTCACCTGACGAAAACTGAAAATGTATAAAATTAATATTAAGACCAGTTGATTAAAGTAATACTTTCAATGCATCAATCATACACAAGTGGGTAAGACTTTTGACTTGACAGCTGTTCCGGTGATAAGCACTAGACCTCAACACAATTTAAATTCTGTAGAGACTTACTGAAAGAGGAATGTGGTAATGATGAGGTGTGGGATCTGCTGTATGTTTTGATTGCTGCACGCTGCAGTACACGTTGGATGTGTTTCTTTGTGTCGTTCAGGTCCTGTCGCTGTGGTTTAGCCTCATGCAGGTAACTGGGCTCAGCTGGCTCCACTGGCCCATCAGAATCATAAAGCACAAAGCTGAGTGAGGTGATGTTCTGGTTGCCTGTTGACCATCTGGGAGCGTGAGAATTGTCTAATATGGTGGTGAAGGTTTGTTTCAGTCTGTTTGTTCACATGGTATTTTCTGTCTTCTTGGTGGTAAGGAGGAAAGTGTTGTATGGAAATTGCTTTTGAGTAAACGAGTAAACACTTGATTTGGTTTGGCAGTTTCATTGAGTCTGACGGTGTTGACAAAAACTTGGGACAAATTTCAGTTGAGTTGGAAAATATATAAAAATGATTTTTAATTAAATTAATTGATACTTTTATGATTATTCATTTGAATACTTATACTTAATTGTCTTTATGTGTTATCTTAGTATTCCTTTAATTGTTTTAAACTATTATAATGTATTTAGTTTTGCTCCAGNTTTTACAGACACCATCCACCTTCTACAAAGTTTAAAATAAAAAATATTCAGCAAACACCAGGAAAACATGCATTGTTGTGCTCACATGGCCCACGTTAGTTTAGTCAGATACTTGAAAAAAATTATTTTGTGTATATTTTATTCAAATTTTGTGCTTTATCAATAGGATCTGTTTTGTCCCTATTTTCAAGAATCACTGATATACACATACGTATACACACACACGCACACACCTACACACACGCACACACCTACACACACACATTAAATATTGAATAACTATTTGTATATGCTTATGTTGCACACTTAATAATTAATCAGTGTGATTTTGCAGGTTCTTTTACTGTTGACTACTGTTAGACAAGATAACATAAATAGCACCGTCAATTTAAATTATAATAAGACTAAAATATTAATTAAGTGGCGTTTAAGAGATGTTTCAATTCTTGGTCAGAAATAGTAGCATTAAATTATTATAGATGACTGACTGCGGTGAGGAAGCTGCTCTCATGTGAGAGATTGAAGCTTCCTGTGAGAAACAGTCCATGTCCAATTTTCCGGGCAGTGAACGACATGGCTTTAGGGTTTGATCTAAAACCTTTGTGACATGTGTCCTCACATATCAAACGATTCTTCATGACAACATGTAACAAAAAAAAAAAAAAAAAAAAAGCTGCTGCCTGCTGTCAGCAGGTTCAAGAACATCTGACCTCTCGACCTTCAACCTGAGCTACCTCAAACTGCACCGTCCTTCATTACCGACTGACAATCCTAACCTCTTCTCCTACGGTTTTGGCATTCAGCTGGCATAGTCTTCTGTGGTTTTCAGTGAGATGGTAAAGTCCTGCTAGCTGCAGGCCATTTTGTGCAGATACATGACTGCTGATGGACGCGCTGGGAAATTGCAGAGATTGAGCCTGTGGTGGTCCAGTTTCAGAACAGTAATGGGACACTTTCACGCTGCGGGGGGACGGACCAGGGTAGCATTTTGAACAATTTTAATGGGGTCTGCTTCTTAGTTTGCACCACAATTTCCATCTCAACAAAATTAAAAATTTAAGAACATTTTTATCAATGGAACGCAACAATGGATGGAAAATAATTGTGAGATGAGATATATGAGAAGTAAGAAGGTAATACATGTAACACTAATTAATTGCACTTTTGCTTGCTTCTAAAACCAAACCAACATCAAATTTCAGTCTTACTAGAAGAAAATCAAAGATCTTAATTCATTATAAGATAAGACAACCCTTTATTAATATCGCAAGTGGAAAACTGAAGATGTCTTGGCAAAAAGTGAACAAAACAAGAGTAACAGAAATTAAAAACAGAATGAAAAGAACAGCAGAGTGTAGAGAAAAACACCATAAATTTGCAAATATCAATATGTACAAAAATTATATGTAATATATGCAAACCCACACATGCAAATATATATTTACAAAACACACACATACAGGTGTAGGTTTGCACATACACTCATAAATACATACAACCACAGACATGCATATGTAAATGCAATTACAACAGTGTTTTAAACCCTTTATCTGTGAAAGTGTAATTTTTTTGTTATATATTCTTTAGATTTTAACAAACTTTCTTGAAATGTTCTTTGGTGGCCCCCAACTGGACCCCAGCAAAGAGCCAGTCTATCATTTTAGCTTAGATACAGATTTTATCTTTGTTTTTTATTGTAGTTTGAGGCTTCTGTCTTTGTCTCCTTTTTGTTCTCTCAACCCATTTTCTGTCCTGTCAGAAGAGTACTTTCTTTTTTTTTTTCCTGTTGAAGGTTAGTTGTTTCTCTCTACAATCACCAAATGATTTCTCAGGAATAGGGAATACTGAGAAGCGTCACTGACTTTATAAAAGTGACTGGGTCACCACAGCTTGGCTTTTACCAGTTGACATTTTCTCAATCAACTACATTTTAAAAGACTGTATTGCAGTTTGAAGTGAATTAAACTAGGGTTGCAGAAGACTAGAAGAATGCTTGTTAATACTAAAAATCCCATTTTTGAAAACATGCGGGGAGCCACTGCTGAGCCGTGCCAGGAATAGCCTCCTGTTCAAGGTTGACGAGGTTAATGTTATTATCTGTTTCGTAAGAGGTAACACTCAGGTCTAATAAAAATCAGTGCTGCATTGTCACCAGAGTCTAGAGTGTTCACCAAATCAGCAGTTTCAGTGCTGTGACATGCATCAAAACTCTGTTGGAAAGGTCAGTTCTGACTTTGCTGTTAGAGGATAATTTATCGATGAAAAGAAACTTTCGTATCACCCATGATTTCTTTCTACTTTACTCTCCAGCAGTCAAATCTGCCTGTGATCGTTTGACTTTTTTTTTTTTTAAATATCTCAATAGGTCTTCTGAAAGTCTTTCTAAATTTGTATTGGGACATTGGTTGCTTGTCACTTATTCTCAGTGCAGTTCTTTTGTCTGACCCTGAAAACATTTTTTGGCTGCGTGGACCATTTACCTGGTGAGGGAGGCGGGAATCCAGAACAAACTTGACCCCAGAGAGAAATCATTTTTCAGTTTGTCAAAGACAAAAGGTTTTTATCCTTACATAAAAACAAAAGGTTTTTATGTAAGGATGTAATATATGCATACCCACATATGAATATATATTTACAAAACATATGTATATTTGGTCCTGAATATATTATTTCGATCCTTAAACTGTTACTTTTGTTTGTTTTTTTATACGCGTACAGAAAATAAGACCTGTCTGTGCGACATGTTGAAAGGTTCATTATTACTTATTTGAAGTCAGAAGCACACATACACAAAACCCAAAATAACAGCTTATATTTCAATTTTGACCTTAATTAATTGTGCTTACTTACTTTAAAAGCTTTAAATTAAGCTTTAATCAGCTTCATACTGTTTAGCAATATGATGGCAAGAAAAAAGTAACATTTCATATACAATCAAATTAAACCATTTAAACATTCAAAGTATTTTTTTTGTTAATTTCTCTCTTTTATTAGAATTGAAAGCGGTATATGTTTTTAGCTTTGTTTGTATAGGAAGCTTGCATCTGTCGCCACAGATATCTCTAACACTCTGTTGTAAAAATTGCCCTTGTTTGCCCTCATTTTTAATTGTGTGACTGCTTCAATGGAGATATTCGCCCCGGAGAAGAAGAGCGTCTGTTGTCCAGGGTGCCAATGGGGCTCAGCACTGCCCCCTATCAGTGCAGCATGGTACTTCCTGCCTCACCATTTATGACCAATCAGAAAGACTAAATATGACACACACACTCAATAAGTATTAGACAGACTTTGGAACGTCAACCTTTGTAATACATTATGTAACTAAACAGGTAATTTTGCACATGCAATATAAAGAAAGACAGTAATGGGCCTGAGTCAACCTGCATCATCCACTGTGTGTGAAACAGAGCTACCAGAGGTCACCTCACCCTTCTCCATGTGTTTGAACAGGAAATGCGCACATTCAGAAAATTTGACTATGACATTCTGAAAGTACACAGAAAACAATTTTATAGAATAGTCAGATGGACAAACTGAGTTTCTCTTATCTGTTAGTGTTTTACTTCTCTAAATACCTCACTTGCCTCCCCTGACTGCATGTCACTGGTAACAAAGCTCCTAAAAGTTCATTTTAGTATTTGTTCTTTTCTAATTANTATTTTAAGGAACAGCACTGGTGCATCCACTTCGCTAAACCCCATCCTGGGAATTAAAAAATGCTGGTGAGTGCTACAGGCACCGGGACATCAAACATGTCGGCAGAGGATTTATTCATTCATGCATAAAGGTGACACTTCAGGACTTGCAACAAAAATGTTGTGGTGTTTAAAGCAGAGACCATCTTTTATCCTTATTGGCCAGACTCCTGCTGCATCACAGGAGTCTGCAGCCAGGAATGGGAAAGGTTCAGGCTTTTCTGTAAAACAGTAACCTATTACAACACCTATTTAACCCATAGCAAATAAAACAATCTGATCTCCTTATTTCATCCCCCTATTTGCATGGCATGTTGAAAACTTAGCAGCCTTTTATGAATGGTATTTTTGTTGATTTACATATAGCCATAGCTATAATAGTAGTTTATTGTGTGAACAGCTTTGATGACAGACTTGACTTAGTTTTGATCTGATTGGATGTAAATTGGATTTGCTAATCTTGTGATGTGACTTAAGATGATGCTTATTATGAATTGGTACAGTACAGAATGAATATTCTTTAAAAAAATGCTTTAAAGGATGTATTTGAACTGTTGCACAACATATAACTCCAACTTTTTAAAATATAGATTTTATTACGCCAGTCTACTGGCAATTTTCTCTTGTTAACACAGAGTCAAATTAATACATACAGGTTGATTATGTACAACAACCCTGAATAATATTTGGGTAAAAACCTTTAACAAGTTAGAGAGAAGCAACAAGCTTTGATTATCCATCAGCAGCCTCAATATTTCTTCTTAATTTGTGGAGCATATTTGAATTGATTGTTTTCTGACACAGCAGCAATTTAAAGTATTGCCCATACATTTTTAAAATGAGGTTTGGAGCAATTTAGAAGTTCAGTGATAGTTCTCTTTTATCCATCCTTTTCATCCAAATGATTTTAGCATTAATATCCACTTCCAACAGGATAAGTTTCCGTCATCTAGCTGTTGATTAGAGGGAAGGTTAAGAAATTTGGAGCTAGTCGTCTTAATTATTCTTCCACCGTCACACAAGGAAGTTTGTGTGGTTTTCTTTGGCTTAGTCTCACTTTGACACCATCGAATGTACTTAGTCGTTAATCAATGCTTGTCAAAAAAGAATAAGTACTTTTTATCCTATCCACATGAATAGCAGCCAGTTGCAGCTCGAAGGTGCTGATTTTAAAGCAGAACCTTTTCTCTCATCCTCTGAGGTTTTGGTGGTTCCTGCTGTTTTGCTGAATGTCCTGAACCTTTCTACCTGTAAGGGATATTTTGTGTTAGATGGTTAATACTTTGACACAAGTGAGTGTTCCAACAAGACAGTGATCCTAAACGCACTGGGATCACTGGGATGAAAGTGTTTTTGGGATGGATAAAGGAGGCTAACATTAAACATCTGAAACAAGCCTGTGCTGAAGAAATCAATCTAACAGAGACATGCAAATGTTTCCACCCTGTTGGAAAGTTATGGACTGTGCTGAAAAGCCGAGTCTGTGCCAGGAAACCAACCAATTTCCAACAAGTTCTGCTAATTCTCAGAAGAAGAGGAGTCAAATAATCGACCAGAGTTATGAGAGAAGCTTGTTGAATGCTACAAAAAGGGTGTGATTACTTTAAAACTTGGTATGGACCATTTAGGCACATATAAGTGTACATGAGTAATAACATAAACTTATGCATTCAATTCTGTTCATTTATTTATTGTGGGCGTTATTTCTTGTGCTAATATTACATCTTGAAAAAGAAAGGCTGAAATGTGTTTTAGAAAATGTACCTGCCTGACATTCATTTTTGTGATTGGTGTATGTAGTTTCTCACTGGCCCTGCAACTAGACAAAATTACGCACAACATAGCTCCTGTATCCATTCACACACCACATCCTTGTTTGTCTCTTCACACCTGCCCTGTGTTAGTTGATAACTTACATGTGATACACTTCCAGGTTTTCAGACACGCTGCAAAATCCTTGTTTTCTTTTTTTTAATTTGTGCCCTCCTGTTACGCAGTTGTGCCAACTTTAGTTGTGTCAAGCTTTGTCCTGGTTTTGTTGAATAAAGATACCTATTGATTTTTAGGGGTTTTTTTTATATCTGCCTCTCTCCTGTTTCTGAACCCTGTAAGATTTCTTCTTCACCATCTAACTGTATTATTAACAAAGATAGTTTATCTGGTTCTTGATATTAAAAAAAGTCTTTGTTGTCTTTTAAAACAGACAAGGAAAAACTGTGTGTGTATCTGTTTCTTCTTCCATTTAAAAGAGGACAAAAGGATCTCTGAGGCTCATCCAGAGTTAGAGTTTATGTATATATCACGTCTCCTTCAACCCAAGCTACACAAAGACTTTTACAAGGAAATATGACCAAAAGGTTAGAAGCCATAACATTTCAAGAGGCATTTATCTCTGTTAAGGTGAAAAAAATCGAAAGCAAGCAAAAAAACTAGAACGGCATGTAAAAAAGGAGTGAATTTCCACCATAAAACTCTTTTTTTTTTTAAATTCTTAAAACAAAGCCATTTCTGAGATCCAAAAGTAGAAAATTTGCGAGAAAAACCTTTGGAATTTTTAGATTAATCTGAGTTTGAAAAGTCAAAGTAAATTTCCTGGCTGGCTGGTCCAACAGCAAGAAAGCACAAGAACTACCAGGATCCAAAGTTAGAAAAATGTCAGGTACAAGCTCTGGTAGGTGTGGAGTTGTGCCGCATGCTTTCTATTTTACGTTAAACGTGGTGAACAGATTTGCACACCGCCTGAATCATTTTCTGTGCAATGTGACAAAACATGAAGATATTCAAGGGGTATGAGTACTTATGAGGCATCCTATAGCAATATGCCCAATCCTGCAACATATTAAAGACTCCTTAGTTCATTATTTATCAGGTTCCTGTTTCCAATAACCACAAACCATTCACTGTTACTGAAGGAAAATGCACAACTTCCCCTCCTCCTCCTGCCCTCTTTGTGTCTGGTATACCTGAAGCCATGAAAGGTGCAGCTGATACTGCCAACCTTCCTGGGTCGTATCAGTCCAAAAAATTGTAGATAAGAGCTGTGAATCAGGCGTTTTACTATGCGATGGCAGACTGTCACCCCGAGAGTGTCCTCTGAGTCCCTAAAGGGCTTGGCAGTCTGGAACAGTCAGACGAGCAATGAATAAATGTCTGGAAGAAGTGCTCTACTGCTCTGCTTCTCTCATCCATCCCTGATGCTCACATCAACAAGCACATGTTCATCTCTGGAAAATTACATTGAAAGAAAAAAAGAACCCAGACGTATTTAGGATGGATATTCCTTCTTGTAAACCACCACTGTGCTGAAGAAATCAATCTAACAGAGAAATGTAAATGGTGCTATCAGTGTTTCTGTCACTTCATGGCCCACATGCCCAAACATGGTCAGATCCTTTGACGGCAGCTCCGACCAGACAAAATGTTCCCCTGTTTGCCTACAGGCTGTTGAGCTGGTCTGCCTGTGTTAGTGTGTGTGTTGGTGTGTGGGTGTGAGGATGAGTTGAGCTGATATGGAGTCATTTTGTGTCACAATTGCTTGTTCGGAAAAGGCTTTTTCCCCCCCCGTCTTTCTGATGAGATTGAATATTTCCCTGCTTTCCAGCACATTCTGTGATCTCAGTCTTTGCCAATTCAGAGCAGCCGACCACACCCATTAGATGGAGGTCCGTGCAATTTCTTTTCTTTCTTTTTTTTCTTTAAATTCTAGTTTTGTGCTCATCTGTTTACGTCAAGTCCTTCCCTTTTATCCTTTTTTCTCTCTTCATTTCTGGGTGGTGTGATTTTCTCTACGTGCTGCATCGTTGGTGAAGCCACGTGCTCTGTGTTTATCATGAGGAAGGGGTGGGAGGCAGAGTGACGAAGAGACCATTCTCTCTCTTTTTGTCCACTGCAACCCCAAGCACACACACACCCCCTCTCCCTCTCTCTCTCTTTCTCATCCAGACTGTGGCAGACGGAGAGACAAGGACAAAAACCCAACCACGATCACTGAGAGCTACGCTACAGGTACAGTAAATTTTGATCTATCTGCAGCTTTGTATTAATTTAAACATTTAAAATGGGAAATGCTAAGGTTGAATCTCTTTGTAGCACTACAAATGGCTTAAAATTTGCATTTATCCTTTATATTGTCCATGATTGAGACTTGACGCCTCCCTTGAGAGGTGGCTTTTTTTGTGTTAGAGGACAACAGCAGCAGGAAGAAGAGGAGGATGTTAAAATGAGGACAGCAGTTTTTCCCTTCTTTTTTTTTCTTCTTCTGGCACAGAATCTGTGAATGCTGAGGCTGAGGCTTTGTACTTCTGTTTACACACCCCCGCTGGCGGCTTCTGCATTTGCGTGAAGGGAATGTCGACAGGTTGAATTTGTTGACCCCGCAGGGAACAAAAGGGCACCATTTGCTGAAGACCGAGCGCAAATTGCACGTATGAATATTGCGCTCTTAAGGGGCTTACGTCACTGGGAAGGGAACAGAAAATAATGTCTGGCTGTCGCAGGGTGAGGCAGCTGAATGATGCCTCTACTGTAGGTGGAAGTCATAAAAGTTGATTGAATTTGGTGCAGGCTTGGATAGCGGTGCCTCATATCTGAAAGCATGAATGCTCCTGGCGACACCTGTCTGATTCTGAAACGCAAATTCCGGTGGTCTTTTGAGAAATAAGAGCATGCATCTTCATTTTGACACCTGAACCCTTTGAAAAGGTTACATCAATGAGCAAAAATACTAGCTTCGTCCTTTGTAGTGTCACCAAATCATGAATGATTAAAAGGAAGGATAATTAAAACATATCCTTCTGCCAGAATTGCTTTTTTTTTTAATTTTTTTTTTACGTCCAGTGAGTGTTTCGCCTCTGAACTGTTTTTTCTCCCCCATTCTCACTGAAGTTGAGGCTGTCTTCTCTTTGGGAGCGGTCTGTTTCCTTGCTCTGAATTTATTAATAGATCTACAAAGGCAAAACAGACTCCTGGTTTTTGTTCTTGTAGCAGCCTCACATCAGGGTTAATTTAGATCGTGCCACTGCTCCATTAAGCCCACTATTGAGATTTACCACAGTGTTAGGAAACCAGATAAACCCAGAGCCCTGTGTGAATATTAATGTGTCAAATCGAGCTCCAGCTGAAAAATTCATTCTGGGTGTATGTGTTTGAAGCTCCTTTGCTTGCACAGTTACAAACAACCGACTCACACCCCATATTTATGAGGAATGGCTTCTCACCGTTATTTTGCCCCAGTCTGCAGTTGGCTACTGAAAAGGCAAATGTTGGAAAATACATGCTACAATATTTGTGTTAGTTTTGTTTTTAGTAAATTAGATATTTTCATTCGGATGTTATATTAACATCACTTTCACTTATGAAATGACCTGTTTTTGTTTTTAATTGATGGAAATGCATACTAACCAATGCTAAATTTATTATTTTCACATTGCAATCAAGTGCCAAAATAAAAATAAAAAAAAAAAACTAGCCATTTTTATCCTCAAATCTAATATTAACCATTAGTTTTCTTAACAGGATAACAAAAAGCAATATTTTTAGCAAAGCCATCATTGGAAGGCAAGCTAACTTGGTAATATTAGTAAATAAAGTTGGTACTGTTATGTTTTGGAGAACTACTTTGCACCTAAAAATCACAATTTATTAGAATAACAAAAACCTACATTTTAAGGAATTTTGATTTCTGTTAGCAAAGTGAGCATTCCTCATAAGCAAACATTATTTTTTTTTATCATGTTCTGTCCAAGAAAACTATTTACTTACCAGTTTAGATAAACAACACATTTATAAATTGATTAACAAAGAGCAACATTTCAAAGCGATAAAACAAAGATAGGAATGTTTGCTAATATGTTCGCTAATGTTGGTGTAGCTGCATTGTTAATATTTTTGTTTTGTTTAATAGTGCTATTTATTATATATATATATATATATATATATATATATATATATATATATATATAAAACACAAAAATAAACTCAACAGAACAATAAAAAAAAGAATTTTAAATATATATTAAACACATAAATTAAGGCAACAGAACAATTAAATACAGCATTTTAAGGACGAGCAACTTTAGTAAGCAAAGCCAAATTCCATAGTTGTGCTTGGAAATATTTCTAACATTTGCGCTGAAAGAAAGCAAACTTATTAACGGCTTTTCTAACGCAATTGTATCAGTTTTCCTAAGGTTCCTTATTTTAATCATTTCCAACAGAAATGTTTTTTCTAGAATTTGTAGAGTAGATTAGGCTAATTTTAACTAATACATGTGAATCTCACCTGTGGCACAAATTATACACAAATATATATATAAATTTGCAAACAAATGCAAGGAGTTGAAAAGTGTGGCTGGCATCGAAGGATTTACTTGTTTGTAAGTCTTGCTGTTTTTCTGCTTCTTTGCATGTTGAAACAAATCTTCTCTCTCCTTGGAGCCTCCAAATGTGTCTCTAAACATCCACCTCCCTCCCACCCAGTGGCTTTCTCAACAGCTAAACAATGAGGTTGGCACTGTGAGTGAGCCACTGGAAGAGCAGCACTGTTATTAGTGCGTTCTGCATGCTAATGCTTTCCACTTCGCAAGATGTTTTTCCTACATTTCCTCTCTTTTATTTGGGCGCTCTCCTCTTATTTGTTTCAGGCTTGCTGAAATGATTTTTGTCAGTAAAGACTCGTCTCAAATTGGGTTTTGGTGGTTCTTCAATACAGTTGTGGGACATGCAATCCCACCGGTTCGGAAGCATCAATATTTCAGTGAGAGGGATTGTATTGCAAAGATTTTTGACCTTCACTTCGCTAGAAATTCTTTTTCTTTTCAGGCTCTTGTTTGTGTTGCACAAAGTCTTCCAACAGAATCCTGTGAATCTTTTCACAACCTCAGCACCTTGAACGTCCCAACAGCAGTACAGTAGATCTTGTCTCTTGTATTTTTGTACCTGCTGATGGATGAGACGAAGAACTTCCCTTCCAAGTCTGGCAGCTCGGTTCCAGTGAGCTTTCTGCAGACCATGTACGTAGGACTATACGGCCACTGTAGCCAAAATAACGAACCATGCTGTGCCTCACGGTCCCCATCCCCCGCTCTCTCCCCTTATTCAGCTCGGCTGAAATTGTTTATGGCATTTTCCGTTCATCTGTTTCATTCTGTCAAGCAGTCCAGTGTTGTGCATATTCATTATGCAGCAGTCAGCCATTAGAAAATCATTATCTCGTAATTAAACAAATATGCTTAGTAGAGAGGTAGTTCATTTGTCATGGCATAGTTATCTATTTAGAGATAATTTCGTAGGCGCAAGAAGCATTAGGGTTTTGCTCAGAGGAAAGGTGATGTTATCCTAAAATTTTCTGCGTGTCGTTTTCAGGTTGAGGCTCAGATTGTTTTCCGGCTCTGCTTCAGCTTTGTGAAGTCTAATCGTTCCCCAGATTGTTTATTCATTGAACGCTTGTTATGTTGCCAACTTAATACTGCTTCTAAATGTTTAACCCTCATGGGCCCCTGGGCATTTTGCTTGTTTTTTTATTTTATTTTATTATTAATTAAGTGAGACTGTGGGATGATTCAAATGGAATAAAATGTGTCCAGGTTGTTTATCTGTGATTTTAATTTGTTTTTTAATGTCCTTTCTACCATTTTTACCATTCAAATTATTTTTTTTGTTGTTTTATTGATATATTTGATCAAAATGCATCATAGCAATTTGTCATCTACTATCTGAGGAGATTTTTTTTCAAGGACTATAAATCAAACAATCTCAATTCACAGACCAAAAGGCCTTTTTCAGTTTTCCTCATAACATCTTGATGACTCCTAACTTTGGGGAAAAATAGTCTGTAGATTGAAAAAAGTGTTACTTTTTCTAAGGCATGTCCCCCCCCACCCCTAAAGAAAGAACATCCTACTATAGTAATAATTATACATGGTTCTGCAAGTGTAATCGTCTTTGACTGCTTTGATGATTCAGTATCCGGATGACTTGATGGAACCGTGGATTCTGGTCTTAAGTTGAAAATCCTGCAGGAGAATGTCCACCATCAGGTCAAATAAGGCCATTTATCATTTATGACCCCATGCTTAAGTGAACTTGAGTTATGCACAATAATCTGAGACAAAAGCAAGACCACCTTTGAAGGTCTAAAAAATTGAAGTCTGGATGTATATGTGATCAATGAAGCATGTTGGACTAACTCTGTCACATTAGTTTTGATTTGTTCCATCTTCAGACTTTCGTCTCCGTTTCTTTGATTGAAGCACTTTATGTTTGGACAGTTTTTCCCTCTGGTTTTGGCTGCTTTTCAGGTGGAAGAAATTGTGCTCCCACTTTTACACTTTCAGACATTTGCTATGATGTGCAACTGTGGCAACAAAGGTATTGTTTTTACAACTGGGAGCAGCTGCTTAGCATCTCAAAAGCTCAAATAATACCTGAACTACAACTGCAAATCCAAGAGGAGGTGAAATGGAGACTTTGGGGCTGCAGTGCGAGACTAAAGAGCAGAGAGAGAAGGCAGAACTTCAAACTCTCTGTTCTATGAATCATAATGGCCGAGGGTTATATCCCCAACTCCAGCATCTCTCTCTCTAACCACATGGTCACACAGAGATTTAAAAAGGAGCGGCAAAAGCAAATGATGAATATAATCTCCGCTACCTGAAAATTGAGCTGTTAGCACGTCAAATGATGGTCAGACAGCAACAATCTTCAGTCAGAAGCTCCTCACCATCCACAGTAACTCTTTGAAGACACTTACTGAGTGATATTTACATTTAATTTCCCTTTTAGATAAAGTATTCTTAAGTTGAATTGAAATGAACTGAATTGTGTTGAACTGAATATGACGTGGCGTGACCTTACACTTGGTATTGTGTTTAAAAAGCATTCAGTGTGGCTGAATGAAGACAATTCTTAAAAGACGAAAGGAACCAAAACTCCTTCACAGAGATAAAGACTCGTTACCAATTATCCCATGGCAGTTGTTGACAATTTCTTTAAAATAGGGCCAGGTTTGGATATCTTTTTTCCCCCACAAGAAATTAGATCAAAACTTGAATATTGGACTGGAATTGGAAAAAAAATTAATAAATAAATCAAAATTATTGTTTGTATCACAATCTTTTTAAAGATGACTACAGTTAATAAGGGTATTTTGGGGGGGAAAAAAAGTGTGGCTAGATATTTTTTCTTCTTCGAAGCATTTTTTGTGTCAGAGGGAAAAGTTGGAGCAGAAAGCAAAGGGACTCCGAAAAGCCATAATTAAATGAATCATCTTGTAGTTTCATTAAGACACACTTTAGGTTAATGTTGAACTTTTTATGCCAAAAGGTAAAAGAAATTTGGAAAACAGCAATCTAATATAATCTGATCTAATCTAATCTAATCTNCTTCGTTTGAAATGTTCTGCCACAGGCTTTCACAACAACTTAGACAGGACAGAGCAATGCAATAAAGTTAATTAGGAGAGATTTATTTCATAGTTAGTTTTTGGAACAGATTTGTATCTATTGGAGATTTGCACTGCCTGGCGTATGACAAAAAGACCGAATAACACCTAAATAAAAACCATTTTCTCTGGAAGGCTTTCCAAATGTCAATATTGCCTTAATAAATGTTGCCTTTATTCTGTTTCCAGTCCGATGCTTAGAGCGCTGCAGTCAAAGTGCTAAAGAAGTCCAATTATAACAGAGCAGTTTTCAGTTCAATTTAAGAATATGCAGCTCAACTGGGCAAAAGATTTTCAGATGATTATTTCCTGTTATTGCTGTACTCAGATGAAATGGAGCATGTCAGCAATTCCTGCCATTACACATTTTTGCAAGCGTTGTTTTCCCCCTCAGTGTGTGTGTGTGTGTGTGTGTGTGTGTGTGTGTGTGTGTGTGTGTGTTATCCATTACTGTTGGCCATAAGTGTTTGAATGCCAGCCTGTGTGCTTGGCTGTCCATGGTTACTGTCTCAGTCTGCAGGGAACTACTGATTCTGCACTGGTTCCACACTTTCTTGAATTATTAATATTAGAAAATCTTTGTTGAGGAAATACAACCAGCCATTTTCAACTCTATAGAAAGCATAATACCTTATGTGTTTCAAAATATTGGATGTTTACAAATGAGTATATTTGTAAACATCCAATATTTACAAATATTGGATGGTGATGCACCAAACCAGCCTGATATTAACTTTATGCACTTTGACACTTAGTGGTCACTAATGGAGGCCTTGTTTCAAAATGAAGACAGGCACAGCAGGGTCAACCATTTGTGTAATCTATGGCAACATTCTTCGTCCTCATGACAGATTTTTAAAGATTATTTCTGTAGCCAACGGGGTTCAGGATATTAAAAATGCTGTGGATAATTCTTATGACTCCTGAAATGATGTATGTACTAAATTAATATCAGCCACTCATGCTGTGGAGTTCAAAGAACTAAATTGAAAACAATATTTCCACAGATAAAACTAAAACAAACTGCTTGTTAATATTCAACATTTTACCAAAAACTGTATATATATGTTTAGGTTTAATTAAGCTTAGGTTTAGCTTAACTAAACCTAAGCTTTATCAACATCAAACATCATATGCTAAATGTGTTGTTTTGTTCAAAAACTTAATTATAATTTAATGTGGAAAGTTAACTTGACTTTCCAATCCATAGAGTAGACAAAAGCTAAAAGCAACCAGTTATATTTACTCTCATCACTGTAACTAAGGACAATTTGCCTGTACCTTGTGCTTTAAGTTGGAAAATATTTTACTCAGTTACATTTTAAATCATATCCATCAATGAATTAAAATAAATAATATTAATAATGAACACCAAAGGCAAAAAAATGGCATTGATGCTTCAGTCGGAGTAGTACAGTATTAAGATCCCATGATGTTGCATCAACTGGAAGACAAGGGCACAATGAAAAACCATCAAGTGTCATGTTCTGTGTTTTTCTGTGTTTATTTTGAGTTTTCTGTTGTCCCTGAGTCTCTTCGTTGTCCTGGTTTCCCCTTGATTGTTTCCCAGGTGTGTCTCATTCCTCGATTGCCTCTTGTGTATTTAATCCCTCCTCAGTTGTTTGTTCTCCGTCGGGTCCTCGTCTCATTCGGCGTCCTGTTCTCTGTAGTCCGTGTGCCCAGTCTGTTCCTTCGTTTTACCGGTTGCTACCGGCGTCGAGCCCGGCCGTGCTGCCCGGTGTTCTGGACTTTATTGGACTGCGTTATTCTGGGTCATTCCTTATTAAAACCATTTATTTTCACCTCATCCTGGGTCTCCTGCATCTGCCTCTCCACCTCCACTTGACCGAACGTGACATCAAGCCTAGTTCAAGTAAACCTCTGAGGAAAAAAAAAAAAAAAGCATGGCCATACTTAAGGCGCCATGAGAGAGGCAACAGTTTTAAACTTAGCTTGGTTTATGTTCATATAAACATTTGGAATAATATTTTAACAACAAATGTAAATAGTACCAGTATTTGCAATTATACTTTTTATTGGCTGAAGCCACAACAAAAGTCAGTAATTTAAAACTATTGGATAAGAGAGACAACGAGTATATTGGTCATACGGTTTCCTCTTTTACAGAAGTGCAAGGTTCAGAGGAAGAAGATTTGCATCTAGAAGATTTGTAGATGCAACGAAGGATGTTGAGGCCTTGGTGTGACATTGAAGGGATGATCAGCAAGAGACTAAAGACAGCAGCTGACAGAAGATATTGGAAATTTGTCTCATTAAAATTATACGGTACCTCCCAAATATTCATGAGACCACATGATTACATGTCTTATGTTTTTTGCATTTTTATTTATACTTATACTTATTTAATTATCAACCACTTTGTAATATAATCATGTTGTTGACCAGATAAACTTTGCTATATTTATTCCATATCTGTTTCTTTCTACATTTTAACAAGCTCATGTTAGGATTATGTGCAGCAAATCTTAGCAACAGGCTAACATATCAAGCTAATATCTCCTAATAAATCTAGCTTTTTATAAATCTTTTCTAAAATCTAGATTACAAAATCTAGCTTTTATAAAAGATAGATTTATTAACCTGACAAATTTAGGTGTAGATTCAGGGAGATCAACAAGTCAATTTCTTAAACATCTTGGGGTTTTTTTCTGGTGTAATCATCAAATACATCAAAACGGAAAACCATCCACCCTGCAATTCATTAATTTTCTGTGGTTTTTAATATGTTTTTACAACCACTTCTGTTTTTATAATACAGGGGAGAATTAACGTTCATCAAAAGTAAAAGCCAGAGTTTAGAAACAAAAACAAAGTATAAAGCAGTGAAACATTTCTTTTGAAATGAAACAGACAAGAACACTGGTCAGAACATGCTTTAATAAAAGCTCAGAAAGCACATTTATTCTCTTTTATGGTCAATTTCTATTACAGCTAATGGTTGTACTGGATGAATTTCACACAAATCCAATTGTATGTGAAGAAAATCAGAATTGGCAAGTCAAACCTAAAAACAAAACAACAAATAACGTTATAGGTCAGAAGCTAATTTTATGCTAATTGACTTGATTGGTTGTTAGCAATGAACGCAACATTCGCTCAACTCACATACAATGAATGACACACCAGGATATTGCATTTCGATTATTAGCTTTGGTAGAAAATTAGCAACGATGCTTCTCAATGTTTTGTCATTTTACTGCTAATTTGGTCAGTAATAAAATACAGGACGATTAGTGCTATGGAGATGTCAGTTTAATAGTGCAATAACGACAAGCAGATCTGAGGAAGAAAACAGTAGTTAGTCAGGACAGCCATCTATTATCACGGATTGCTCCATTGGGCTTTGAGCCTTGACATTCAGTCCAGGAAAGAGTCTGGTGAAGCCATCCATCTCCCACCAATGACGACCAGCGGCCACATACTGTCCGTCCATCTGCCCTGCAGCTTAATGGGGAGACTATAGAAACAAAACCAACAGAAGGGGAATGCAAGTTGCAAATTGTTTTTATCAACTGCTTAAAAAATATTGAATCTAAGAAAGTAATTTGTGCAAACTTGGAAAACGATATCAAATTTACTGACATGTACATTCAGTAACTTATCTTTAGCTGGATAAAAATATTGCAGCTAGACTTCTTCCTCAGCCCGAAAAAGAAAAACATCTTTCCACCTGTCTTCCCTCAAAGTTTCCTTGTAAATGTCATATTGGCAATAAAATTTTACAGTTCTTTTTTTTTTTTTGAAAGCCATACATGGACTTCTCACTAGAGCAATTCCTTGCCCTATATAACTGGTAAGAACAATTATCAGTTGCAGATAATATTTTTTACTGTTCCTAATTTTCATTCTGTGACAAAGGTTATGGCTGCACAGTGGCGCAGTTGGTAGCACTGTTGCCTTGCAGCAAGAAGGTCCTGGGTTCGATTCCCGGCCCGGGGTCTTTCTGCATGGAGTTTGCATGTTCTCCCTGTGCATGTGTGGGTTCTCTCCGGGTACTCCGGCTTCCTCCCACAGTTCAAAAACATGACTGTCAGGTTGATTGGTCTCTAAATTCTCCCTAGGTGTGAGTGTGTGATTGTGTGTGTGTGTGGTTGTTTGTCTCTGTGTTGCCCTGCGACAGATTGGTGATCTGTCCAGGGTGACCCCGCCTCTCGCCCGGAACATTAGCTGGAGATGGACACCAGCACCTCTCAACCCCACTAGGGACAAGGGTGTAAAGAAAATGGATGGATGGATGGACAAAGGTTATATATCAAGCTTGCTTTAAAGTGTTTGAAAATTCATCTCCAGGACACAAACTCAGTAAACATCCTTAAAATTTATCCTGGACATACATACATATACATGTTTTACTAAAGTCTCTGAATGCAATTAACAGCCTTAAAAAAGCATAAAAAGCGAAATTAAGTTCTTCTGGAAATGTACTAAAAATATCTGATTTGTCTATAAATGAAGGATGACAAATGTGAGGTAGGTAAGATCTACTCAGAGTGATGCTTTTCTTCTTTTTTTTTTTTTTGTACTTCATTAGGCAAGTTAAACAGTGTACCCTGAACTTCCAGTGACACAGTTGCTAAATTAATTTATGCAGTAACAATTTTTCTTGCAGGACTTGACAGTTTATACCTCACTAAATTGGAAAGAAAATATTTTTTTGTCTCCCTCGGGCAGTTTGCATGGTAGAAAAATCCCACTGATGAGGTTTGATGAGGTTCTTTGAATAAATCAAAACCAGTCCCAGGACTGTACTCCCTCTCCACCACCAGCACCTGTCACCAGGCTGTCAGACCAGCAACATTCTGCTGGGAATCCCCAGAATTCAGGAGTGATTCTAAATTTGCCTGAAGAGAACGACTTGGCAACATATCTCTACAACTAACCTTGTGTGTGTGACTGCATGTGTATCAGATACAAAAACAAATACAATAACTGCAGGTTTATTTGAATCATGAAGTAGATAAACAGGATAATAAATCACTTCAACTGTGTTGTTGATTCATTTTGAGATTCTCGTACAAAAACTAAATTTGAGAATTTTTTTTAAATTTTGATCAGTATGAAAAACATGTTGAATTACATACATTCATATTTCACACAGAATTAAAAATGTAATTGATTATAGTCCCAGTCATCTAAGACTTATCAATCCTAAGTGCTGAAACAGAATATATCATCATTTGAGTGAAAGATATTGTTTGGATCTTTAAATGACAGAGTCCAGCATCAAATCAAACAAAGGTGCCACATTATTGACCTTAGCAGCCCTATTAGTGTGGCTGTTCTGTCCACTACTAAACCCTGACACTTTCAACCCATATTCAGAATTATAAAAGCATGAATTATTAATTCAATCTGGAGAGACTCACACGGAGGAGAAAATAGCAGTTAAAAGATTTTAATGTACAATGTCTTTTGGCGCTCGGACCCGGCAGAAGACTGTGTGCTGAGGATCACCGCGAGCAGGAGGACGGCTCGGGTGAGCTCGGAGTAGTCTTCCCCCCAAAAGGAGGTGCCGGGTCGAGGCCTGGCTGGCCTGCAGTCTGGCGAGACTTGTTAGGCGCAGCAGAGAGGAGGGGCCTGCAGTCTGACGAGACTTGTTAGGCGCAGCAGAGAGGAGGGGCCTGCAGTCTGGCGAGACTTGTTAGGCGCAGCAGAGAAGAGGGGCCTGCAGTCTGGCGAGACTTGTTAGGCGCAGCAGAGAAGAGGGGCCTGCAGTCAGGAGAGACTTGTTAGGCGCAGCAGAGAAGAGGGGC
>CAEFZX010017656.1:0-22944 GCA_903066825.1 Alfaro cultratus
TCTTTGTTAGCTGACGGTGTCTTGATTGTTCTGTTCTGTGGATTTTTGTTTTGTAGAAAATAATAAAAAAATAAAAAAAACACTGAAATTTGTGGATGTAGCACAACAGAATGTGGAAACTTCTTTTTCTACTGACAACTCAAACATCTCTGTCTCAGAGGACAGCCAGAAGGAAGTAAAGGCTCAGAGGAAGAAGGCGGCGAAGCGGAAAAAACGGACGCTGAACGAAAAGGAAGTTGATGATCAGGGCAGGAAGTCAGAGACGGAGGAGGAGGAAGAGACGGGCGTGGAGGTGGAGATCGACAAAGATCTGGACCAATCTCTGGAGACAAAGTCCAAACAGCACAACCTGACCACTGTGAACGTTAAAAACATCATTCATGTGAGTTCTGGTTGCACAGTTTGAGTCTTTTTCTGTCTTTTTTTCCATCCCAAATACAGATGGACTCTCTTTGAGTGTCCATCTGTATATATGGTGATTCATGCAAGCAAAATAAAATGGTTTGATCTATAATGTTTGTTTTTTTGTATGTTTGTTTTCCAGGAAGTGATCACCAATGAACATGTGGTTGCCATGATGAAAGCGGCCATCAATGAGACAGAAGCCGTTCCTCCCTTTGTGAGTCTCCAGTTAAAAACAAACACTTAGTGCAGCTCCAGTAAAGTTCTCACATTTTTATATTTATGAGTGTTTTCTGTCGTAGGAGCCTAAAATGACTCGATCCAAGTTTAAAGAAGTGGTGGAGAAGGGTGTGGTGAGTCTGTTTCTGAAGAGATAAATGATCTGAAACGCAGCTGCAGCGATGGTTTGTTCATGTTTTTGTTTTTCATCAGGTGATTCCCACCTGGAATATCTCACCCATCAAGAAAAGCAGCGACGCCACCAAGGTAAAACACAACAATGCAACATTTCTACCATAATCTGTCAGTCTGAAATGTTCTCTTCTTTATTAAAAACCCACATGTTGGTTTTTTATCATTTCTACTTAATTCAGGTATATCTGTTTAACTCATTAAAATGAAACAATAATGTAAATAATTAAAGAACAGGAACTTTTTTGGTCCATACAAAGCACGGATGTCCAGACTTTTTGTCAAATTGGCCAAAATTATCATTTCAAAGGTAATTGCAGGAAATATAAATATCCTTTTTAAAAACTAAAATCACCAAAAAAGTTTTTGTTACTTACTAAAAAATAAACTAAGCATGAACTGTTTTATTTAAATAATCCCTTTTTTGTTGGAGGAATGGGATTGAACTTTTTTTTTAGAGATTATGTTTATTCTCTTTTACTATTTTTGATTTCAAAAGACTGTGAAGTTATAAAGTATCTATATGTTGTCAATAAATTATGAAGTTTTGTCCCAAATAATTTTGTTTCAGGCTCCTCAGTTTGTGGACATCCCACTGGATGAGGAAGACTCTTCTGATGAAGAATATCGCCCAGACGAGGAAGAGGAGGATGAGACGGCTGAAGATGTGAGGCTCTGATTTTAAAGTCTACATCTCATTTATTTTCATTAATAATTAATTCCTGTCAGGGCTGGACGGTATGACTGAAAAACGTTTCACAATACAGGCGCTTCATATAAGTCAATATTGATAATTATTGATTAATTTTTTTGTTTTAAATATCTGGAATGCTGCCGGACTAGTGACAGGACCTTTCCTGTTTTATCCAGTTTTACTCCATGCCGTCGTTTTCTATTTTCAAGTTATGAAGCACAGTAGTGAAACTTTAAACTGCTGCTGTGCCAGTTACTGAGTAGGTTGTTGCTAGGTAACCATAGAATGAGTGAGTTGCTAGGTAACCATAGAGGGAGTGAGTCAGTTGATTACACCAACCTGGTTTAGCTCGCCTTCAGAGGTTGAGTTCCTATATCTTTCCTTTGCCTACATCTCCCAGAATGCTGTGCTGTTCTGGATCGGAGTTCAGTGAAATTATTGAATATTTGGTTAGACGTATTATCCATTGATATTGATCACTTGTCTATAGCGATATATGTTATTGGTTTATTGGCCAGGCCTAATTTTCTGTTGTTTTTATTTATTTTTATTATTCAGACATTCCAGGAGAGCGACATGGAGAGCACAGCTTCGTCCCCCAGAGGGACTCGGCTGAATCGAGCCGAAGATGACAGCTGCAGCCCCTGGCAGGTAGCGACTGATAACCACAGGATTGGCTGAAAGTCGCCATTATCTACAGTCACTCTGCTTCTCTCTTTTGCCAGACGTCTCGAATTCGGTCCCGGCGTTTGAAGGAAGGGTTAATGGGGCCCCCTCCTCCTCCTAAAGCCCCACCCTCCAAAGGCGCAACTGACAGCAGCTTCCTGGAGAAGCTGCACGCGGTTGAGGAGGAGCTAGCTGGCTGTATGGAGCCGTACCAGGTAACTGTAGTAGGGCCGGCCAAAGCCTTTTTGGGGCCCTAAGCAGCTTTTCATTTGGGGCCCCCCATTACAAAAAACATGTCAATGCCAGACACTTCATCATTCCTAAGCTACTCTTTATCTGTAACATACCTGCTATCATTAGCATCATCTGTAGTTAGCTTACATTATACCAGTGTTATTGTGATTTTCAACTTCCATGAATAGCAAACTAAAACAAAATTGGGATTTTGAAATGGAGAGTAGTAGTAACTAATTACATGTATTCAATTAATTTACATGAGTAACCTGTTTGAAAAATATACTTTCAGGAGTATTTTATTATGCTGTACTTTTTACTTTTACTTGAGTAATTTTACTATGAAGTATTTCTACTCTTATTTGAGTAAAATGTCTGGTTTCTCTATATGCTGAATGAAAAACAAACCAATTTCATTGCATTTTTGGTGAAAAAATACACACCTTTTCAGGGTGTATTTTTTCATCAAAAATACACTATAAACAGACACACACCTGCGATTTTTGTTAAAGTTTCATAAGTTGTTTATAAATAAGTTGTATTTAAATAAACTGATTTGGAAATAATTATTTTTGCCTGATTTTTTTTAAATTTTTTTTTTTACTTCTGTAAATTATTGTCAGTTTGGTCCTTTAATTACCAAAATTTCCACTTAACCTTATATTTTGGTCCATCTGATTAATTTTTAAATATTAACTGATTAATTTGATCAGTTACTCAGTACTTAAGTAGATTTTTACCAAATACTGTTTTTTGCTCCTACTTGAGTAGTTTCTTGGACAGCTACTTTTTACATGAGTAAAAATATGTCGAAGTAGTTCTACTATTACTTGAGTACAATTTTTGCCTACTCTGCCCTCCTATGTATTTAAGTGTGCCATATTATTTCAACTATGTGAAGATTTATGTAAGCCTTCATTTCAGGACAAAGATGATTCTGGTGGACTAAATATAAAAACATGCCACACTTTTCAGATTTTTATTTGTTTAAAATCTTGAAAACTAAGCATAATTTTCTTAATTCTGGTGATTAATCTATCTTCTCAGCCTATGTCTGAGTCAGAGGATGAGTCCGGGGTGATGGCGTACCGGACCCGGTCCAAGCGTCCTCTCCGTGACGTCCCGTTAGGTCAGCTGGAGGCGGAGCTCCGAGCCCCCGACATTACCCCAGACATGTACGACTCCAGCTTGGCGCCGGAGGACCGAGACTGGACCGACTGGCTGAGAGGCCTGATGAGCTCAGACGTTGATAACGAAGGTGAGCCACCGTCTTAGAAGTAATTGTTGATTAATAGAAAATAAAATCAGTTTCGGCCGATAACGTCCGTTAGACCTTATTTTAGGGTTGTAGTAGACAATACTTATGAACATCTTTCTGTTCATGGGGAATTAAGTTATTCACATATTTTATTCTTTTCATCTTTTATTTTTCTGTTTAGCAATCCAAGAGACTCCTTTTTTATTTTATAAATATGTCTAAATTTAATATTGTGAGAAAGCCACAATACAGCTGACACTAAATAATGTATTTATGTGCTTTTTAAATTCAGCATAGTATGAAAAATTTCGCCCTTTATATTAAAAATTGTCAGCCTTCTTTATACAAGAGAAAACTCAGGATTTTAAGAAAATGGTATCTGATCAAATAATCATTAATTTATGGAGAAGATTAATCAACTTTAGATTAAGTCATTAACTGATAAGAAACTCTGTCTCCATCTACCAGAGGAGTGTGACGATGAAGATGATCCAGAGTATAACTTCCTGGCCGACATCGATGAGCCCGACCTGGAGGATTACCGTGACGACAAGGCCGTCCGCATCACCAGTCAGTACAGATCACCTTTAAACTAGTCATGCAGCTTTACTGTCTGTCATCAGGGATGAAACTGTTTCCTTCAGTTTGTGTGAATATTTTCCCCTGAAAGTGGCTTCATTAGCCCTTCATCTCTGAAAGCTGTTTCTCTTTTGAAATTGTGAATGATGGACGTTTTTCTCTCCTTCAGAGAAGGAAGTGAACGAGCTGATGGAGGAGCTGTTTGAAACGGTACAAAAACACTCTTCATTCATTCATTCATTCATTCATTCATTCATTCATTGGTGAGCTCACTGGCCATGAATAAACTACAAACTGTAAAGAAAGAATCAAATACTTTTTCTGCTTTTTTTTATTACTATTGATTGTTGTGGTAAAGGCATCAGTTTAAACTGGAACTGAAGTGTTTCCAGGTGTCAGAAGGATAGAATGAAAAACATTTATGTTTCCAGATGGCTTTTTCTTTCTCCATCTATCCATCCTTGTGTTCGTCCATCCGTCTGTCCATTTGTTCGTTCATCTATCTGTGAATCATTCTTTTCTCCTCTCTGCATATTTATCTGTCCAATCATCCTGCCCATTTATAAATTCATAATGTTTCCATTTAGACTTTAACAGTAACTGAATTCTGGGAATTTGAGTTTGGAAAATGAAGGAATTTCAACATAATATAAGCTACAAATTGATTTATTTCCTTAACTTAACCCTCTGATCTTCACGATTCTTGTAAAGTTTAATGTTTGTTAAAAAAGAAAAACAGCTGAAGGTTTCAGAGCTGAAACTTAGACCGGATATTAGAGTAAATTCATAGTGAACTCAGCAGTAGCTGTGTTAGCGCTAACCTGAAGCTAACGATCAGATGTGTGTCTGTGTCTCAGCTGAAGGAAGACCTGGCTGGACAGGAAGTGGACGACGAAGATGAGGAGCAGCAGGAAGAAACGCCCGCTTTTCAGGCCTTAACGCTGGAGGAACATCGCGTGTAAGTAACACACTAACGAGCATCACTATGACGACAGGGAGGCGCGTTTACTTCCTGCTGACTGCTGGTTTCTACCTCAGAGGTGCAGCCGAAGACGAGGCTGAGGACGAGCCAATCACAGAGCTGCGAACGGTGGGGCAGCAGCTGTCTCTGATCAGGAAGCGGCGGCAGACGAACCCGATGTTCAACGCTCAGAGTCCAGAACCATTCACCCTGACGCTCAACCCGCAGCAGCAGCGGCGGCTTCAGCTGCAGCTGCAGCAGGTACCGATCCGGACCGGGTTCTGCTCTTCACCAGAACCTCAGCTCAACTCTGAGCTCTGACTAAAACTGACTTTTACTTCAATTATCTGTTCTGTGAGTTGTGCAATGGAGTACTAGGACTAAGATACAAGAATTTGAGTTTAATTATGTGAATTTAGTCATAATATTAGTAGAATAGAGACACAATTTTACCAGAAGAACGACTTAAAATTACAAAGAAAAAAGTTTTATGTAAAAAAACGTCTAGCGTTATCAAGATCTAACGTACAGCAAACTATTAGGTTTGGAGAAAAAAATAAAAGTGAAAAACTAAAATTACAAGAATAAAGTCGTAATATTACAAGAATAATAATATAATTTTACAATCTCTTAATTAAAAATGTTTTAAATCATAGCCTGACCCTAATATTAAGTTGTAGATTTGATCTGATTTCAAAATCCAAATGAATAAAAGCTGTAAATAACTCTTGTCAAGCAAGATGGCCGCCCTGGGCGCTCTGACATCACTCTGAAATATGAAAGCACATTTTCATATTTCAGGAGTGGATTAGTGGGGAAAAAATTAAATTTTCCAAAAATTAAGTCTTCAGAAATTCAATAATCAATTTCTCACCCAGTCCGACCTTTGACCTTTCTCTCTGTGTCTCTCAGCACATCCAGCTGCTGACCCAGATCAACCTGCTGGCCTCACCTGTCCCCAAGCTGCACAGTGAGGCGGAGACCACCAGGCAGTTCCTGGTAACTTGCCTTCTCCACCTCTAAATTAAGATTTAATCCCAGGTTTCCTCCATTTGGTTCGACTGTCAGACTGTAGGGAAGACGCTGCTGAAGACGTTTCTGTTCTCATCTTTCAGTTTGAGTTGGACATGTTGGCTCAGAGGGGAGAAATCATCAGGTCTGCAGATGATGCCGGTTTCCGCAGTGCTTTCAGAACCACCAACCTGCAGGGGGCGCTGGAGCTTCTGGAGGAGCTGCGGCAGACGCCCATCGACTACCGGCCGCAGAGCCACAAGCCCGACGGCAGAGGGCAGAGTGAGTGTCTGTCTGACCCTCACAGCGTGATCACAAGGCATTAAAACGTCTCAAAATCAGTTATCTGAAATTAAATGTCTTAAATTCATCAATAAAACTTAAGTCAACCTTAAGATCTTAAATTTTGACGTGGCAGGCAGTGGCACCTCCAGAACATTTTCATAGAGGTGGCCAGATCAGGCCAGTAAAAATCTTAGGAGCTAAAAACATAAAAGAAGACATTTATATAATTTTATTTCTATAATTGTTGGGTTTTACATTCGTCTTTGTTGAATAAGCTTACTCTGTATGCCTTTCTCTGACATGGACATGATTCTCTGGGGGTAGCCAGCATTTTTTTCAAGAGGGGCTCATGCCCCATCGCTCCCCCCTCTTGGGGGCGCCACTGGTGGCAGGATTATTTCATCTCATATATTCTATGTGAGATTTTTCTCGTGGAGCTTTACTATCAGGCAAACGTTTGAGTCATGTGCAGACATCAGACATTACACAATTTTGTTTCCCTGTATTTCTTTTCTACATCTCTATGGTGATTAAAATTTTAATTTTATTTACAATGGTTTTATAAAGTCGGAAATGTGAGTGGGTTTTCAGTACAGCAGTCGTACGGTTTCAGTTCTTGTTTTCTGTCTCTTCAGTGCGCTGTTTCCCCGTCATGCCAGCTGAGCTCGCCTGGCTCTTCGCCACCCGACCCGTGTTCCTCTACCCTGAACTGCTGCCTTGTGCCAACCTGGACCCAGCGATGTACTGCCCCCGCAGGACGACGGCCTTCACTGCAGCAGAGGACTGGTAACTCAAACACCATTAAAGAGAGAATCTACTTTACTGAGCTGAAATTAGAGATCCAGCTTCTGGTTTTCCACACGCTCTGACCAAGGCAAATAAATCATTTTTTATTGATTAATCAAATTTTTGTTTTTTGAAAATTTAATTTTTGGAAAATTTGGATTCTTTTCTCCCAATGCACTCTTTGGATTTTCATAGCTCAGAGTGATGTCAGGGAACTCGAGGCCGCCATTTTGTTATGAAGCATTTTTACAGCTTATATTTATTTTGACTTTGAATTCACGTCAACTTTATGATAAAATATAGGAGTCGGGCTAGGTTTTTTCTTTTTCTTTTTTTCCTTTTTACAAAAATATAGTCATGATGTTACCAGAATAAGGTTGTAATATTTAGAGAATGATATAGTAATTTTATGAGAATCCCATCACAAAAAAATATATTCAAGCATTAAAATTTCAGAATAAGGTCAAAAATAATTACAAAGTAAAGTCTCAATATTTTAGAATGGGGTAGTAATTTTATGGAAATGACACAAAATATTCAAGCTTTTTCCACATTAAAGCAAATGAAAATTAAGTTGTAAACTCACAAGAATAAAGTCGAAATAATATGAGAATAGAGTCTTAGTATTTGCAGAATGACTTCGTAATATTTGCAGAATGGGGTTGTAATTTTAGAGAAATAACAAAAAATTACTAAATTTTTTTTTTTTCATTAAAATGAATGAAAATTAAATATTAATCTGACAAGAATAAAGTCAAAATATATGAGAATAAAGTCTTAAAATTACTATTTCATTTTCCAAGTTGTACAACTTTATGCTGGTGAAACTATAAGAAACAACAAAAATGTTTTCAAGCTTTTTTCTCATTAATACAACTTTTCCCCCCATAATTTTATGATGTTTTTCTGGTACAATTGTGTCTTTATTCAACAAAAATTATGATAATATTCTCATATTAAAACAAAAATTGTCATAGCCTGGCTGACAATAAATAACTACCAGTAAATAAACGATAAAATAAATAAATAAAAGCCACTTAATTTTTTTTTTGTCATTTGTAGTTTTTTTGTTTTTTTTTAAGAAAAGAAAGCAAGAAAAAATAGATTAAAAAATAAAACTTACTCTAAGGTGTTAGAGGAAGAACCTTAGCAAACTGGAGTTGAATTTGCATGTTGTTGTTTTTTTTATCTTTTCTCCTCAGTCTGCTGGTCCTCGGCCTGAGGAACATGGAGGGAGCCTCTGACCCGCCAAAGCTTGTGTCTCAGTTTCTGCTCAGGAAAACCGTGGTGCAAGTCCGCCGCAGGATCCTGCAGTGCTGCAAACCTGGAAGTCCTGACAACATCGTAAAAGTACGAAAACAAAAAACACTTGCAGAGAAAACCATCCGCTGTTCTCATTAGTGACCGACTCCTCCTCTGCAGGCCTTCAGGTACCAGCAGGTGGTGTGGCCCATGCTGGTGCCCTGCAGTCATGTTGATCTGGCCGAACTGCGCCCCCCAGTGGCGAGGGAGGAGAAGAGCATGCCTCTCTGGCTCGTGGTATTAAAACAGTTTCCTTCAACAGAATAAAGTTACAGGGATGGAGAAGACCTAAAGAAAACCATAAAGTCAGAGGTTCACAAAACAGACAGAACTTTTTTTAAACAAATTTATTTATGAGAGAAGTAAAAATCATCAAACTCAACTCTGATTTCTTCCTAACTCAAGAAATCAGAACTAAATACTAAATCGAATAGAATATACTGTATTGATCCCCCAAACGGATCAATAGGTTATTAGTTGACAAGCTACTTCATCAAAGGTGTTAAATGTTAATGATACAAATATAACCATAAGAAACAAAATTTATAAGGTATATTTACAGCTCTGGAAAAAATAAAGAGCCCACTGCACTGAACCCCATTAAAACCTCCTAGTTATCCAGGTCCGAAAGTTCTGTATCTTTTTAGTTATTTTGACCATTTCTCATTTTCTGATAAAAATACTACAGCTCTGCTTGGAATTTCAGACATGTAGTCAGTAGTTCATAGAATAAAAGAACAATGTTCATTTTACTCACATAAACCTATAAAGAGTAAAATCAGAGAAACTGATCATTTAAAGTGGTCTCTTAATTTTTCCCATAGCTGTTTATATAAACCTAAGAGTGATGCAAGTAATTCAAATATGACTTAAGATGAATAAATAGCCAGCATACACATGCAAATATGTTAATCTATAAATAATCTCTAAATGAGTGAAGAGAAAAATTTGATTTAAATTCGTCAGAGTTGAGTTTGTAAAGTCTGATGTCTCCAGGCAGAAATCAATCAAGTTTATTTGTATCTATGCACATTTCAGCAACATGGCAGTTCAAAGTGCTTTACATCATAAAAACATTAGGTTAATAGAAGCCTCTCTGTTGTTTTTTTAGGGATCTCCGCCCCTTTAAACCTTTAGGAATCATTTCCTGTGGCGCATTTTGGTAAAATATCAAGTCACCGTTCAATGTTCTGTTTTTTCTTCTCCAGCGGAGCCTTCCTGTTATCTGTCCCATCATCAAACTCTTCAACAGCCCGCCTGGTTCCTCCTCGGAGGCGCCGGCCTCCAGCAGGCGGGGTAAAACCCGACACCAGGCGCTGCTGCAGTCCAGCTACAGCTTCCCATCCGGGACCAGGTATCCGCCTCGCCTCCCTCAGAACCTGGACTTCAGACGCATCGGGTTCGTCCTGCTGCAGCCGCCGTCCGCCTCGCCTCCAGACGCCTCTGAGGGTCCGGCCGACCGCGCCTCCCATGTCCTCCTGAAGCGCCTCCTACTGAGCAGGAAGGAGCAAAACTCTGACATCATCATCACCTCCACCATCTCTCTGCCGACGACGGAGCAGATTAAATACCACTGCAGGACGCTGGCCGGCCTGAGGAGGAGGACGAGGAGGAGGAAGACGAAGCTGTGTGCTCCTGCTGCAGGGAAACCGAGCCTGAAGGAAGTCGCTTCTTCTCAGGGTTCTGCTTCCTGTGTGGACCCTCGTGACGAAGACGAGGCCACCACTGAGGAAGAGCTGGAGGAGGAGAGTGACGTGCTTCTGGTTTTATCCGAATCTTCGCCCAGCGCTGCAGGAAGCGTCTCCCATGACGACGATGACGACCTGCCGGGTCCGACGGAGTCAGAACCGCAGAGGAAAGCAGCAGAAGATGAAGATGAAGAAGACGCCCAGCAGCAGGTAAATTAAACTCTTCTTCTTTTTTTGTTGTCACTGTGCACGAACAAAACAAAATTAAAAAATAGCAACTCTGAGGCAAGTCAAAAAAATGTAATAAAGTAATATTATATTTTAATATTATATTTGTATTAATGATTCCATTTATAACCAGAGTTGAGTAGCAACAAGTTACTTTTGCTCAGTTACAATTTATTTGAGTAACATTTTGGAAAATAATTACTTATAGGAGTATTTTTACTACGCTGAACTTTTTACTTTTTGCTGTTAAGTACTTCTACTTTTATTTCAGTAATTTTTATCAGAAAATATCACTACTTTTAGTTGAGTAAAATGTCTGGATTTTCTATCCACTCAATGAAAAACAAACATGTTTTAACCAAAAATTCCCCAGACACACATCTGCAGTTTTTGTTAAAGTTTCACAAGTTTTTTTTATTAAAGGAACTGATTTGGAAAAATGTTTCTTCTCCCTGATTTTATTTTGTAATTGTTATTTATATGAATTATTTTAATTTCAGTCTCTAAAATACCAAAATTTCCACATAAATTTACATCCTGTTTCATCTGATGGTGTAATTTTTAAATGTTAAATTGATATTTTGATCAGTATAATTTTACCAAATATTTTTTACTCTTTAGTAATTTCTCGGATGGATAGTTTTTACTTTTACTCGAGTAAAGATTTAGACGAGGTTCTACTCTTACTTTAGTATAATCTTTTGCTGCTCTGCCCCCCTCTGCTTCCTGCCGCGTTAAAATCTAAATTTGTTTTCAGGAGAAGTTTTCATCGGAGGAAACTGAGGAAGAGGAGGACGATGGTCAGAGGGAGTCGGAGGATGTGGTGTTCGCTCAGGATTACCTCCACAGAGTAAGAACAGAAATTTGGAAATTTGGACATCATCATATTAATAATAATAATAATAATAATAATAATAATAACTAATGTTAGTAATAATAATAATAACTAATATTAGTACGGTAGTCTATTTTTCAATAATTATTATAAAACAAGCTAAAATGACGAAGCTAGGAATAGCCTTTATTGTCCCACAGAGGGGAAATTCAGGAAAACGCTACTTGCCGGTTAAATTTCTCAAGTTGCTTTGCTACTCAATCTAGAAATTGAAAAGTTTCTGACCAGAAAAAGGCTGAAGGAACTGTCCAGCAGCTCTGCTGAAACAAACCTAAACTGTGGAGATTAAGTATAGTTTGATGGGATTAATAGAAAAATATTGATTGTTTTCCTCATAAAAAGAGGGGATTGTTCTCTACTAATATATTCAAAATCAGATTAATATAGTCATAATAAATTCTGATAAAATTTTCCACTACAAAATGTATTGCCAATTAAAATCAGGAGATATGAGGCAGCATTTATGCTAAATTAATGTAATAATTATTGAAAATAATTTACAATTTATCTTTTCTTTGAAATTTCACCTTCTAAACAAAAATGTCTGTGATCCTGTAACAGATTTCAGTGAATAATACTCACTGTAAACAGCTTCAATAGTAAAGGGAACGTCCAGTTTGCCGCTGGACTCCAGCGCTCCGAGGAACGCAGCGGCGTCATCGGAGCGCTGGAAACACTCGTTGGACTGCTGGAAGCACTGACGGTTGTCCATCTCCAAGTGGACGATTGATCTTCAGGGCAAACAGAGAAATATGTCGCTGCCTGCCACGTCATACAGACTCCTCTTCATCACACTCAGCACCTTGTCAGGAATCTCAGACAAAGAGTCCACCGAACGCTTGACGTTGTACTTCTTGAGCTCGTGTTCGTTCCCGTAGTACGGGTAGACCATCATCTCCCCCTTTGTGTCCTTCCTGAATATGACGTTGGTTCGGAGGACGCGGCTCAGCTCGCGCAGGAAGCCAAAGGAGTTGTTGAGGAGATGATCGGGGGTGATGTGGACGACCAGGACCAGCTGGCCCACGGCGAGCTTCTCAGGCATGTTCTTGGTGCAGTCCAAGCCGTCCCACTCGCACTCTGCGTTGTTGCAGCCCTGGTCACAGTGGCCGTCAGCGTAGTGGTCCTTACAGTACTGGTCATACAGAGGACTAGAGGACAAACATTAGCATTAAGGATTTTATTTGGGTTGATTAATTTAGTAATTGATTCTGACTCTAAAAAAAGGATGTTTTCTGAAAATACAACTTACTCAGAGCAGTAATTAAGCCAAAACTGTACAAAAAACACATATATTTTCCATTTAAGATGAAAATAAAAATTGTTGACTGTAAATATGTCCTACTCAAAACTCCTATTCAAATTTCTGATAAAGCAGATTTTGTTATCCAAATATTGATTCATCTAAAAAATAATCAACACATTATGTCAGTCAAGCAGAAAGGTCTGAGCTTTTTACATGTTGATGTTATTGTATCTTAGGCAATAAATATTTATTCTCTTATTTAAAAAAGTTACATTTTCATGTTTTAATGCATTCCTATTGTATAAAACAAGCTTAAATAAAAAAAAAAAAACACAACGTACAAATAGTTTTTTCCGATTAATCAATTTTTCCGATTAATCAATCAATTGTCACAATAATAGGTTACTTGGATAAAAAAAGATTAATTGATAACTAAAATAGTTGTTAGCAGCAGATGTAGTTGTAGGTTTAGCTGCTAATAAACACTAGTTTTTCCTTAAATTTCAACTTCTTGTAGAAAATTCACCATAAAATCATAAAATCTGTTTCATAGAGACGTTCCACAGATTTGATTTGATTTATTTATTTTCCTTTCATTAGTGTAATGTACCACACTATGTATTTTCTACTTTGATGTTAAATGCATTTCCTTAAAAAAATGTTTAAAAAAACAAAACAAATACCGTAATTTCCAGACTATAGAGCGCACCTGATTATAAGCCGCACCCAGTACATTTTTAAAAGAAAAACCATTTTGTACATACATAAGCCGCACCTGTCTATAAGTCGCATGTGCCTACATACAGACGGTACACAGAAAGAGTTTTCAAAGTTTTAATAATATACCTTAGCTTTTCTTTCCAAACAGTGCCTGTGACGTGGCAGTAACACAGCAGCAACACGGTAGCACAGCAGTAACAGGGCTGGTTAAAAAAAACTTACTGGTAAAAGTCACTGAGAGCCTCTTCATCTCTCCTGTGTACTGAGACGTGTTAAGTTACATTAAACTTGCGTCTTCCTCGACACATTTATTCCACCTGTCTCACTCTTACCTTTTCTGCTCGAGCGCCCCTGGCGGCCGTTAGAAAAAAATGCATAAATAAGCCTCATCCTTGTATAAGCCGCAGTGTTGAAAGCGTGTGACAAAAGCCGCGGCTTATAGTCCGGAAATTACGGTAATAATAACTGTACAACAGTAAATAATAATTAACAGTGTTAGTCTTAAAAACACACACATATCGCTCATTAAGTTGGTAAAAATACATTCAGCATTTAAAACGCACAACTCTAGAGACTGTATGTGTATTATAAAGATGTCACTAGATATTTATAATAAGTATTGATCTCATGTCTATCGATGTATATTTGTTATTGATTTATTGTCCAGCCTGTTGTAATCTGGACTTTTTCTCTCTTTCTTCTCCGTTCTGACTGGTTCCTGTGTAGGTGTGTGAAGCGGTCCAGGTGCGTCCGGGCCTTTCTGAGCAGCTGCTGCAGGTGTTGGATGAGTTTTCAGCCTCGGGGCCCTCGGGGGCCCCGGAGGTTCTCTATGACAGGCTGGGCTGTTTGCTGCGGCCGTGGCCTCAGCTGCTCAAAGACTTCGCCGCCTTCCTGAATCCCAGACAGGCGCGCCGATGTGGACTGGTGAGTGGAGTCTCCGCCACAGTGATTTAGTTCAGGAAGCAAGCTGAGCTGCTCTTCCTCTCCTCCAGCTGCTGGAGCAGCGGCTGTTTGAGCGCAGCCGGCGGTTCCTGAGGCGGATGGGCCGCAGCCTGGGGGAAAGCTCGCCGCTCTACCAGCAGGTGGTGTCTGTGCTGCAGGGAAGCTCCGCCCCCTCATCGGAGGACGTGGACAAGGTAGGCGGCGAACACAGAGCCTTCTCAGGAATCATTTATTTTATTGGTTACCATGGTAACCGTTAGTGGCATCTATCTCTGTGAGTATTCCCAAGATCTACGATTCTCAGTGATTTATTGACGCCAGGTTCCTTAGATTGGCCCATATTTACATGTGAAGCCGATCTTATCCACTGATCTTATCTACCTTTAGTAAAGGTCTAAAAATCAGCCTCCGCCCTCTTCTGCTCTGCTTTGTTTTTGGCTTAATATCTGCTCTGAATTTTTTCATCAAATGGTCTTTTTTGAGTTTAGCTTCAGTTAATTAATCAATTATTAAATCAGTTGACTATTATTTTAATAATCGATTCCTCACAATGAATTGTTTTGGCCCATATACATAGATAATATACAACATTCTTCTAATTTTTATGATTATTTTGTAATTTGTTTCCGTCTTGTTGGCCCGTCTGTCTTCTCTTCCTACTGTTTCCTCTCAGGTTTCGTCTTTGCTCAGGAAGCATCCAGACCTGCAGGACGAGGTTCAGGAGATTTTCCAGCAGCTCCACAGCTGCTCCCAGACCGCGGCGGACTCCGCCTGTCAGAACCCCAGCAGCGGCAGACGGGAGCCCATCGACGCCTTGGTGGAAGGTGATGAAGACGACGACAGGGAGCAGCAAGCGGTTTGTGCCAAAAACATCACAGTTTCCTCCAGCGGAAAGAAGGTCGTGGTTTGGACCCGGTGAGAACAGATCACATGTTTCTAAGAGTTTCATGAGATCAGGACGTTTTTGTCATGTTTCTAAATTCTCTTTTCAAGAAATTGGAGTTCAAATTGAATTGCGCACACACTGAAACATCTAAACTATCAACTGAGAAGCTAATGCAGCTAATTTTCTACCTTAATGTTCTTTTGTAGAGTTTGACCTGACCTGTGTTGTGTTTTTATATTATAAAACTGCACAAAGTAGCACAGCATTGTGAGGTGGATCAAAAATAACTATAACTGTGAAATGCTAAGTTCTGCTAGCGCTTAAACGACTGATCGAGTTAATTATGATCAACCAATTTCTGAAATAATCGTCAACTTATTTTGAAATCGATTAATCGTTAACAGGAGTATACAGACTGTAAAACAGGCCACACTCAGAGCCGATCTTAACTCAAAACTACATTTTATTTAAGATAAAAAAATACTTTAAATAATGTTCTACCCAAAACTAACTGTGGTTATAAAATTACTGCTTCATTCTCCACACATTATGGCTTTATTCTGATAATATTAAAACTTTATTATTATTATTATTTGTTTTTTTTATTGTAGTGTGACTCTTTCATCGTAGAGTTCATCTATGATGATCCAAATAAATAGCAGCTGTAAAAAATGCTCGTTAAACAAGATGAACTATGGAAATCCAGGGAGATAATTGGTGGGAAAAAAAAGCTGATTTTTCCAAAAATGTAATCTTTAAACACCAGAAATTCTTTTAACCTCTAAAATTGATTAATTAATCTACTTTGTTAAATCAATTAATCGATCATTTTCAAGCAGCTGCTCTTCCTGTTTCAGTGATGCTGACCGCGCCATCCTGACAGCTTGCCAGCAGAGAGGAGCCACAACGAAGACGTTCAGACAGGTGTCTGCCCTGCTGGGCAATAAGACTGTCAAACAGGTGAGAGTGGGCGGGGCCTCAGTGTTCAGGTGCATCTCCGCTTCCTGAGCTGAACTGAAGTCATGTGATTTCCTGTTCCTGCAGGTACGACTTCGTTTCCAGGACCTGATGAAGCTTTTCCTCTCCGCGTCCCAGAGGTCCAGCAGAGCAGAATTGGCTCCGGACTGATCCGGAGGCTCCTGGAGGAGTTTGTTTCTGACCACAAAGTGGATCCGTTTCTGAACCTGTGACTTCTGATGGAGGTTTACCTGAATCCGGCCCAGCAGAGGGCGCTCATGAGCCGCAGCTGCTTTATTTCAGGAACTTTAAGTGGAGGTGGAGGAGCCCAAGGCAGGTCACTTCCTGTGAGGGGATAAACACAGAATCACAGCTAAAGTTATTCTTATTTTAGCTTTTATTTGACCCTGGTGCTGTGAAAAAGGTTCTGAAAGTCCAACTTTCCTCCGAGCTTTAACCCTGAATGTGCCGGTCACTGTGAACATCTTAGGAGGGATTCAGAGTGTTTGTACTTCTGGTGAACCAGCTTGAACGTATTTATTGTTGTGTGTGTTTAATATGTCTGTAATGACCTCAGTGATGTTGGGTTGATGCTCTGAAGGTTTTGGTTTCAATCCTAACATTCCCACTGCCGAGCTGAAGACGGAAGGAATGAGTGTAAAACCTGATGCTGGCGCTCTCCATGTTGGGTTCCTGGACTCTGAAATGCCTTAAACATCTGGTTTCCCTTTAGTCTCAACACATCTGTTTTTACTGGCAGCTTTAATTATTCAGGATTGGTGGTCAATAGCCATTTAATAGCAATTTAACATAAGTTAGTATTCCCTTAAGGAGAATTACAGCTTTTGTTCTGCAACTTCTACTAGCAAGTTGTTTTTATACTAAAACTCTGAACATCATAAAAAACAATTATCTTGTCATAATAGAGCAAAAAGAAAACTTTTTAAGAGCCTTGATTGCATATTCGATGAAGGTTTTCTTGAAGTGACTGCTTATTTGTATTTAACATGGACAAAAAACCACAAATTCAATAAAAATGTTGTATATTTTTTTAAATATTCTTTTTTTTTTCTTTGCATCAGCACCAAAACAAATGTAAAAGACCTTTTGCAGATGCTACAGCAGGAGTTTACAAACTGACTTTTAATTGTTTTTATTTAATTCCATCATATATATATATAATATGAATATTTAATGCGACATGTATTTTATAGTTTATTCACATTACAAATTCGTCTTTTCCAATGTCTAAAAAAATTCTATCAAATACTAAATAAATGTATTTAAAGTTATTAGTAGAATCATCTATGCATACTTAATATACAATCAGTGGGTAAAATAATTATAGATTTTGATAATAAAATATTCTGTTTGACCAATGGCGTGCTTACATCACATCGCTTACACGTCGCAGGACCAATCAGAAAAGAGATTTTTGCATTTCTCTCCACATGTCCCGCCTTCTATTTGGCAGTTGGATATTTATTGGCATCTTGCAGCGGAAACTATCGAAAGCCATTTAAACTTCAAATTAAAAGCTGTTACTTTGATTTGCAAATTAAAGGAGTATTATTTGGAATCATTTTATGTTAAATTAGTGCAAATGTTGAGAGCAACTGGTACCTCTTTTTAAAGAGATGGCGTCGAGACATAAAAATAAGAAATCATTGTTAAAACGTCAGCTATTATTTTGCTAGGTGTGACCGGAAATGTCTGCATTTTGAGGTAGCTTGATGCTAAATGAAGCGACAGTCTTCCTCGCTCAGTGACTGCTCAATTTCCTTCGTGTTTATTTAATTTTCCCGTCACATTTCGGTCCCGCTCTGTCTTCCTTATGATGCCCGTTGTCCCTGTCCTGTCCGCTGTCTCGTTGGCGTTGGTGTCTCTTTGTCCAACCGCCCTGTGCGCGCGCAGAGACGTGCTCGAGCTCGGGGACGCGGACTTCGACTACCTGGCAACGGAGCACGAGACCATGCTGGTGAAGTTCTACGCTCCATGGTAACCGTTTCTCCTACTTCCGGACATCCAGTCAGTGGGTTTGATTTGTATCGTATGTCGCTGCAGGTTCCTTGGATTTTCTCATTAATTCCACTTGAGAATATCTGGATTTTAAAGTTACATACGATTAAATACTCTACCATCTAGCTACAAGAATATTACGACTAATTTTTGAAACTATAAACATCCATGCTAAAAGCTTATTGCGTTTTGGGGCAGATATTAAATGTTTTTTGTAAAGTTGTCTGCTACTAATTCTTTTGTTTCGTTCATCCATCCGGCTCCCATAAATCATTCTGTCTGTCCACCCATCTATCTGTCCATTCACTCATCCATCCCTCTATATTCAGTCCATCTATCCATTCATCCAACCATTCATCCAACCAACCCTCTTCTGCCCATCCATTCATCCAACCAACCCTATTCTGCCCATCCATTCATCCAACCAACCCTCTTCTGCCCATCCATTCATCCAATCAACCGATCATCTTCCGTCCATCCAACCAACCATCTTCAGTCCATCCATCCATTTTCAGTCCATCCATCCATCCATCCATCTTCAGTCAATCCATCCTCCATGAGGTTCTGGCCTTGTTCCAGGAGGTAAAATTCTGGAAAACCTCCAAAGTAAAACGCTCCCCTTCCTACTGACTTCTTTAAATGCAGTAGAAGTTGCACCTTGTTGTTGCATGTTAATTTCAGCTGGAGTCTTGTTCTTTCTGCCATGATCTCTGGGTCAGAACGCAGACCCACCAGTAAGTCTTTTGTCTCGTTTCTTTCCCTCCTGTCTCTCAGGTGCGGCCACTGTAAGAAACTGGCTCCAGAGTTTGAAAAAGCAGCGGGTCGGCTGAAAGGAATTGTTCAGTTAGCAAAGGTTTGTTAATATTGTTGCTATTGCTGTTGATGTTATCATCACAAACAGAGAAAAATAGAGGTTTGACTCATTTCCCTCTGGCTGCTAGGTGGACTGCACTGCTAACTCTGAGACCTGTGGTCGTTTTGGCGTCACTGGGTATCCGACTCTGAAGATCTTCAGGTCTGGGAAGGACTCTGCTCCCTATGATGGGCCTCGCTCTGCAAGTAAAAACTTAAAACAAGAAAAAACAATTCAAAAACTAGAAGTTGTACTAGGTATAAAACCAGCTGTTCATTCTAGATTTATATCCTGATAGACATCATATGTCCAGAAAAATTATCACTCCAATGGATTTAGATACAGACATAGACAGACTTTGTTTCAAGGTTCTAATAACATTAAAATAAATATATAAGTTAATATATTTATGCAAAAAGATTAAGAGTGCCAGTAAACCAAAATTCATTAACTGGATTAATGAAGTATCCACAACTCTCCTAATGGAAAAGATTATTTACATATTATCACTATTTCAAAACTTTGGGTTCCTTTTGTTTACTTTTAGTTACTAGTGGTCCTCTGTAGTGTCCTAAAATAGTATTCTTTCTTTGTAAACTTCTCTTCTTTGCTCTGTGTGAACTGCATACTTGAGTTTGTATTTTTTGAAACACACAATAGTAAAATAATTTGGGCTAACCCATGAAAAGATAGAGAAACCTTTGTTGTTTTGATTGTTGTTGGGTTTTGTTTTTTTCTCTTTTCTCATGCATTGTCTATATATCTTATAAATAAGTGGCTTGCTAGGAAAGACAATTTATTTGCCCTTGACATTTTCTTCAAAGAGAGGGAATGTTTTTTTTTTGTATCGTTGGAAGCATTTTTGAAAACCCAATAAAAGTTCTGTTGGAAAAATAGTTAAAAGCACTGATTTATGTTGATATGTTTGTTCAGGTGGGATCTACAACTACATGACGAAGCAGACCGGTCCAGACTCACTTCACCTAAAGAGTAAAGAAGTCCTCCAGAACTTTGTCAACAATTACGACGCCAGCATTGTCGGTATGATACCGCCTGTCCTTTTGGGCCGGGTCCAGCTGGCGGCGCTGTTGCTCTCTTATATAGTCGTGTGTTTTTGTTCTCCAGGTGTTTTCTCAGGTACCGATGCGGCGCGTCTGGATGAGTTCCTGAAGGCGGCCGGTCTGTTGAGAGAGCAGTTCAGGTTTGCTCACATCACTGACCTGCAGGTCGCCGAGGATCAAACCCAAACCGAGTGAGTTTTCACACACAAACACTGAAAAACACAAAGTCTTACCAAGTAGCTTTGGTCCAGTTTCTAGTGCCAATATCTTAATTTTGTTTTGTTTTTCAAATTTACCAGCTTGCAAGTAACTTTTTGGGAAGATTTAGGAGCTTGTTGTATTTAATAACAAATTATTTAGTCAGAGTTGGGTAGTAACTAGTTACATTTACTCAGTTACATTTAATTGAGTAACATGAAAAAAGTACTTTTAGGAGTATTTTTACTACACTGTACTTTTTACTTTTACTTCTGTAAATTTCTGGATTCTCTACCCACTGTGAGTAAATTTTCTGAACAAAGAACAAAAATTTGATTTAACTAGAAAATCACCAGACACTGGCAGTTTTCGATAAAGTTTCATACATTTTTACTGAAATAATCTGAGTTTGAAACGAATGTATTTTTCCTGATTTTTTTGTAACTATGTTATTTATATTAATTATTTTCATTTTGGTCTTTAAAATACCAAAATTTCCACATAGCTGTTTTTTGGTCTATTTGATTATGTAATTTTTAAATATTAAATAATTACCATAGTCACCTTTTTACCAAATACTTTAATACTCTTTTGTGAGTAATTTCTAGGATAGTTAATGTTACTTTTACTTGAAGAATAATATGTTAACGTTGTGCTACTACAATTTTCAGGTACGCCTCCTCTCCTTATAACGAGACATTTTAAAGCAGTATTTACATAAAACAAGCTGTTTTTCTAAGAAGTTACTGATAGGTTCGTTTGGTCTCAATTCAAGTGTACAAAGATATTTTCACTAGAAACGACACCAGAAATATTTGGTAAGATATTGTGTTTTTGAAGATTTACACATGATGAAAGCAGTTTGCAGAATTAAATAATTTTGTGCCATTTTCTTTACTTTTCTTTGTTTTTTCCAGGAGCATTTTGCTCTTCAGGCCTCCCAGACTGGCCAACGCCTTTGAGGACAGTGTCGTTGTCTTCACGGATTACCTTACCATCAGCTCTCTGAGACGCTTCATCAGAGACAACATGTGGGACTTTTTCTACTTCGCAGATAAAAGAAGAAATCTGTTTTTTTACTCGGTTTTATTCTCTGTTTTTCTGTGCACAGCTATGGTCTCTGTCCTCACATGACTATGGAGAACAGAGACCGCCTCCGGGTTCGTGACTTGCTGACGGCGTACTACGACCTGGATTACCATCACAACGTCCGGGGGTCAAACTACTGGAGGAACAGGTGACACACCGTCACACAAGACGGGTTTATTTCTGGGTTTCTGTCTTTGCATGCAGGCTACGGAGTCTTTCTGCAAAGTTTTTTAATGCTCAAACAAGCGATGGTTTTTGATTCCTTCATCTGAAGCATTTCAGTGTCAAGTTTTTAAATGGACATGTACTTATGGCTCTGCAGACGATCAGAACTGTCATGTTTAGAGCTTCAGTAGTTTGATCAGTGAAGGACAGATCAGCTGTTCAGGGACAAATATTTACATTTCCTCTGACAACAAAGATCCAACAACTGGTCAGGTGAAGCGGACGACGATGGATGGATGGATGGATGGATGGATGGATGGATGGATGGATACTTTGATGGTTGGATGCTCTGATGGATGGATTATTGGACATATTGATTCCTCTGATTGATTATTGGATCCTGATTTGATCAGCTCTTACTAATATTTCTAACTTACCATGAAAACAGTCATGAAATCCTGTTTGGACTGGTCAGCGTGAAAAGATGTTGGACTTTATTTAATTTTAATAAACACTGACTACTTAAGCAAACGGCTTCTTATTGATATGTCGACACTTTACTGGGTTTTATCAATAGATTCTGGTGCAACTGGCCCTTTAAGAACGCTATGGCCCAAAATGAAGATGAGTTTCTGCCTTGTAGAAAGACGTGTTCATCTCTCTCCTCTTCATTCTTATTGCCAGGGTGATGAAGGTTGCCTCCAAATACAGTGGGCGTGGCCTAATCTTCTCAGTAGCCAATAAGAGGGACTTCCAGGCGGAGCTGGAGGACGACTACGGCTTGGGGACGGCGGACGGCGGTGAGCTGCCGTTTGTCACCATCCGGACCAAACTGGGCCACAAGTACACCATGAGGGAGGAGTTCACGTAGGTAACATGGCCGACCAGGCCCGCGTGCCGCTGCGCCGGCGTAGAGCCGAACGCGTCGGGTTACTCAACGTGACGGCGTGCGTTTCAGGAGGGACGGCCAGTCGCTGGAGCGGTTCCTGGAGGATTACTTCACAGGTCGTCTGAAGCGTTACATCCGATCAGAACCGGTACCAGAGAAGAACGCTGCTCCTGTGAAGGTGAGATGGACAGTAAGGCTGTGTTCATTCACTCAGCAGGAAAATGCAACAAAATCCACTTTTTTTTCTACATTTTGTTAGATTGTAAAGGAAAAAAGACCCTGAGCCTGTTGCTGGACAATAAACTGTTCCAGACTTTATCGCGATAAACGATAATGTTGTTGTTTTGAAGCCATTTTCAAGTAATTATAGAATAATGCAAGAAAACTTTCTCAAAACTCAATAAACTTTAAATTCTAATGAACATTTAACCAGTGTTGTATAAAGTACTCAAAAAATGTACTTAAGTAAAAGTACAAATACACAGACAAAAATGTACTCTAGTAAAAGTAAAAGTACCACAT
>CAEFZX010017657.1:0-14948 GCA_903066825.1 Alfaro cultratus
GAGGAGAGAGAGGAGAGAGAGAGGAGGAGGAGAGGAGAGAGAGAGAGAGGAGAGAGAGGAGAGAGAGAGGAGAGAGAGAGGAGGAGGAGAGAGAGGAGAGAGAGGAGAGAGAGAGAGGAGAGAGGAGAGAGAGAGAGGAGAGAGAGAGAGGAGGAGAGAGAGAGAGAGGAGAGAGAGGAGAGAGAGAGGAGGAGGAGAGGGGAGAGAGGAGAGAGAGGAGAGAGAGAGAGGAGAGAGAGAGGAGAGAGAGGAGAGAGAGAGGAGGAGGAGAGGAGAGAGAGAGAGAGGAGAGAGAGGAGAGAGAGAGAGAGAGGAGATCCGCTAAGAATGGAGAGTTTATGAGGAGAGAAAAAAAGGAAATGAAGGGCGAGCAAAGAGAGAAAGAGGGGAAGTAATAAAGCGATGATGAGGAGGAGTGAGGAAGGTGAGAGCACCAAATCCCCCCTGCAGTATTTATAAAGGTCACTGAGTCCCCAACAGAACCAGAACCAGAACCAGAACTGCTGATCACTGGTCGGTCCGAACAGAGGAGGGAAGAAACGGATCGTCAGGAAAACGTCCTGAAATATTCTGTCTGAATTCACTGCGACTAACTAATGTTTAATTTATTATTCTGATCATTAATCTGATCAAAAATTCACATTCTGCACATTCTTCATGGAAATACTTTAGCTAATTTTAATATTAAAATTACATACAAATACAAATAAACAACAGAGTTCCTGTTTTAAATAAGAGAATCAAGATTTTACTGCCTTGAAGAACCAGAACCAAGATGGAAATCCGACCAGAACCAGTCCAGAATATTGCTGCAACTTATTCTATTAATTATCTAATCAATTAATCTGACAATTAATCAGATAAAAATTGGCACATTCTGCAGATTTTTCATTTGTTGTATATTTTTCATACATTAGAAATACATTGAAAGATGCAAATAAACAAAGAAATAATTTTTTAAAAGAGAAATTAAACATTTTATTGCCTAAAAGTCAATAATTCCTTTATTGATTATCTGCAGCTGGAAAACATCAGAGTGTTAAGAGCTGATCTGGTGATTAATTAGTTATAGATTAGCAGAAAATAAAACTGCCACTAAGGCATTCTGGGTAAAACAGATTTACGAAGAAGGATTTTTATCTTTTCATACAGTTTTGGGATCATTAATGCTCCGACTGTTTTCTTCTTTCAGCAAACGGCCTTTCTGAGTCTCTATATAGTTAACAATTAATCGATTATTAAATTAGTTCTATCGATTATTGCTTCCACTACCGATTAATTGCAGTTAAACCGATTAATCGTTTCAGCCCTGAACCAGATCCAATCAATGCAGCATTCAGCTTTCCTTCACGTCAATGTGTGTCTGGACTCTGCTCAGGTTCTGGTTCTGCTCAGGTTCTGGTTCTGCTCAGGTTCTGGTTCTGGTTGGAGCGGGACTCACGGGGCAGGCTGGTGGACACGTTGACCTGTGTGTAGAAGCTCTTGCTGGGCAGCAGGTCCGACACGCCGTTCAGGGCCTCCACGCTGAAGGTGTAGTTGGTGTTGGGCAGCAGGTTGACCACCGTCACCGTGCGCTCCGTCAGCCCCACCTGCTGCGGCACGAAGCCCACGCCGGGCCCGCACGGCTCGCAGCGGGCCGGGCCGCAGCGCCGGCAGCCCACGCTGTAGGTCAGGTCCACGCGGCCCCCGGAGTCCGAGGGCGGGGCCCAGTCCAGGACCAGGGAGGACCCCCGCAGGGAGAAGCGCAGGCTCCTGGGCGGGGAGGGCGGCCCTGCGGGGTCAGACCGGGTCAGGAAGACCAGCATGAAAACATGAACTATGACTGGATGAAACAGAACATGGAGCCAAACAGAGTCTCAGTGCTGTCAATCACTCTAGTGTATGCTCCTTCTCTCTGCTACGCTACAGCTAGTTAGCATGATAAACAGTTTTCCTGTAGCAGTTACTTGTTTCTCCACCATTGAGCAGTACACCAGGATGATTGGCAGCGCTAAGCCCCGCCTCCTGGCTTTGATTGGCTGTTTTTGGTGCATTTCTTCAGGCGGCAGCTCAGAGGAGGTGAAGCAGATCGATCTGGTCACAAACTGTCACAGCATGGATACGTAAGAAACCTTTTAATGTTTTTATAACTGACCCTTCAAGCTTCAGATCGAACTGGAATTGATGAGAATTTAAAAATAAACTGATGAAATATGCAAAGATCTCCACTCATGTTTACACTGGTTTTTATTTCCAGTTTTATTTATTTGAATTTTATCGTTTTGTATTTTATTCACCGTATTTCTAAACGACCCAATGATCAGATTTTTCATTTATTTTCAAATTAGTTTTTTCAGTTTTAGATAATTAGAATAAAGAATATTTTAGTCATTGATTATTCTATTGATTAATCGATTGTTCTGATGATTATATTTTGCAGATTATTCCTCTAAACACCTAAACTTTTTGCTTACTGATTAATAACAGGGTGCAAAAGTTCCTTTTTAGGAAAATGTTTTACAGAATTTCAACATAAAAATTAAAACATTTTTTCTATCTTCAATACAAAATGTTTATATTTTTGTTCATTTTCAGATTCATTACGGCTCTAAATTCTTGTTCTTTCAGCAAATTGTGTTTTTAATTGTCTCCAGTTAATCAATTACTAAACAAATTCACAATTATTTAATCTGGTTAAAATGTTTTGAACTTAATTCTTTACAGAATCTGATGTTTTTATTGAACCTAATTTAAGTTTCTCGGTTTTTCTTCTCAAGTTAAATGAGTAACGATTCTCTGGTCCAGTTTCACTTCATGGCTGGAGGATCTGATTCTCCACCTGCAGGATGACGCCCCCCCCAGCCTTTAACTGTCCATCAGTCACACTGAGCATGCTCAGTAAGCTCACGCCCATATATGGAGTGTCTGGTGGCAGCGAGTCACGACTCCGTCCTCCTGGTTTAATGAGAGCTTGGATGGATCATCCTCCTCAGGCCTGGGGGAAATAAAGCTGCTGCAGCCCCAGAACCGGACCGGACCGGACCAGACAGAACCGGACTGGACCAGACAGAACCGAACTGGACCCTCCTTCACTTCAGGCGTCGGACAAACAGAACAGACGACATCCTGTTTGACCTCCTGAATATTTTCATCATCAGTCATGAAGTGAAAACGTGTCCAGCCGTCCTCATCCTGCTGCCTGGTTCTGGTTCTGGTCCAGTGTCTCATTCAGTTCTGGTTCTGTCTAATCCAGCAGAAACATTTCCAAACTTTTATTTCCTGAGTTTTTCCACTTTGTTACATTTTTTTCCTGTGAAATTTAACTAAGGATATAAATAAATCCCGTTTTAATTTTTCCATCAAAATTCTGGTCCTGGAAATTTTCCTCTGGATTTTTTCATAGATTTGATAAATTTATATCTAATATTGAAATGTTTGGTTTTAATAATTTCTGCTCGTTTTTTTTCTTCTTTTTTTTTTTACTAACGATGGACCAGAAATTAATCTGCAGTAATGAGGAAATGTTCTGAATTAGAACAATTAATCCGATTAATTGGTTAATTGATTATTGAAGTAATCATCCACTAATTTAGTTATTAATTGTTTCCTGGAAAACAGTCTAGGCAGAAGAACAGAGCAGCAATGAAGCCAAAAGTGAATAAAAAGTCTAAACATTTTGCTTTAAATCTGGTTCATATTCTGTAAAAATCTGCCATTAATCACCTTTTGCATCCAATTATGTAAAAAATTTAAAATGCATCTGCAGCTGAAAAGTCGACGTGTGAAAAGTTGAGCTGAACATCAACACAGTGATTAATAACTGGATAGAAAAATGTGATTAACAGAAAATTTTAAATGAATTTGAACCAAGAGAAGCTAAAACTGCAACTAGAGTTACAAAGCTTTTATTTTTAATTTTACATTTTTTCTTTTATATTAAATTTGTACAATTTTGACTTCATTAGTTCTGAGTGTTGTTCTTTCAGTTGAATACTCCCGTTAACGATTAATCTGATTAATCAGATTAATCTGATTAATCAGATTAATCGTTAAGTCATGATTTTCTCTCCATAAAAACATAATAATAACTCCAGCTTGTAGAATCAGATTTTGTGTTTTTGTTCTGGCTCTGATCTGCTTTGGCTCTGCGGTTCTGCTGCAGAGACGTTTCGGACCTCACCTCCACCCTCAGAAGCAGGATTAGCCCAGTCTGAGCCCGGTCAGAACCAGCGGATCAATACTTTAATTAATGCGCTCGTTAGACGGCTGTGAATCCATCAGGCCGGATCAGGAGATCGATGCCGTAATTAAAGCGCTCACAGACCCGCTGACCCGCTGACCCCTCGCCCGCCTGCCGCTCCAGAACCCCGCATCGGGTCAGAACAGCTCCCAGAACCAGCAGAGGGTCCAAAACGGACCGGTGACACAGAGAGGGACACATTCTCAGTGATGCTTTGAGGGTCAAAGGTCAAGAGGATCTGAAATGGCGGCTTGGCAGCAGGAAGGTTGTGGGTTTGAGTCCCAGTGCCTTGCAGGTGGAGTTAGCATGTTAGCCTAGGAGGAAAATCTGGGATCAATATTTTTATTCTCATTTTGAAAAATTACATTAAAAAATTTGATGGAAAAAATGTAAAATATTTTCTCAATTATGCAAAAAACTAACATTGTTTTTACGTTTTCTTCAGCAGTTTTTGGCTGCTGGTCATGTGACTCGTGGTTTTATTGCAGTTTTGGGAAATAAATTTATTTCCGTTTCCAAACCAAAACCAGAAAATTTATCAGAAATGTGTTTGTGTGAAATTGGAATGTTTCCATTAAGCAAATTCATTTTCATAATTTCAATTTACGCATTTTAAAGTGAATGGAGACGCGGCTGGAGACAGACTGTTGCATCCTGGGTAAGCAGCGTTCCCAGAGATCCTTCCTGATCGCTGCTCCAAGCAGAATCAATAAGTATTCACACCCTGCTGGTATTGAACACTTATCGGCAGATCTTATTGTCACTTATTGTAAATAGTTTGTTGTGTTTTGTTGTTTTAATACACAGGTACATTTAGATTTTTCCCCCAGTTGTACGCTGAAATGTTTCTGTACAATATTGGATTTTTTTCTATATTTTATATTGTATTTTGGTGTAAGTCTGATTTCATTGTTTATCACTTTGCTGCTGCTGAACCAGAATTTCTTTCTGGTTTCCAGGAAACTTTGGTGGCGAGTTTGTCCCTGCTTTGTTCCCGTACCGTCGTCATGGTGATAAAAACCTGATTGTGTTTCAGTCCAGATCATCCATGAGTTCCAACATTACAATGAAACGGTGAGACTTTTTTCCTTTCTGTCCCGCCGTTTCTGAATGCTTCCCGGGAAAATCAAAGATTTATTCACATTAAACATGAGAGAGGAAGAGGAGGAGGAGGAAGAAGAAGAGGAGGAGGAAGAAGAGGAGGAGGAGGGAGAGGAAGAGGAGGGAGAGGAAGAGGAGGGAGAGGAGACGCAGGGTGAAGGACGGGTGAACCATGAATTGATCTTTATGGAATCAGCAGAAATGAAAACGAGTTAAAAGCAGAAACAAGAGATAGAAATGAGTGTGTGTGTGTGTGTGTGTGATGTCATTACTTGTGCAGGGGGTGGAGGGGCTGTCCAGAGGAGTCCTGAAGTGATCTTCCTCACACACACACACCACCGATCCTTCCTCGTCCGCCACACTGTTGGCCGGACACGGAAAACACTCCTGTTGCCGCGACGACATCTTGTAGGATCCAGGCGGACACGCTGGACAGAATACACACTCCGTCAGAAACACACACTCCATCAGAAACACACTCCGTCAGACACACACTGTCAGAAACACACACTGTCAGAAACACACTCCGTCAGAAACACACACTCCATCAGAAACACACTCCGTCAGAAACACACACTGTCAGAAACACACACTGTCAGAAACACACTCCATCAGAAACACACACTGTCAGAAACACACTCCATCAGAAACACACACTGTCAGAAACACACTCCATCAGAAACACACTCCGTCAGACACACACTGTCAGAAACACACTCCATCAGAAACACACTCCGTCAGACACACACACTGTCAGAAACACACTCCGTCAGAAACACACTCCGTCAGACACACACACTGTCAGAAACACACTCCGTCAGAAACACACTCCGTCAGACACACACTGTCAGAAACACACTCCGTCAGACACACACTGTCAGAAACACACTCCGTCAGACACACACACTGTCAGAAACACACTCCGTCAGAAACACACTCTGTCAGAAACACACTCCATCAGACACACACACTGTCAGAAACACACTCCGTCAGACACACACTGTCAGAAACACACTCCATCAGACACACACACTGTCAGAAACACACTCCATCAGAAACACACTCCGTCAGACACACACTGTCAGAAACATTTTATCAAAACATGTTTATTAATGTTTCTCTGAAGTACGGAAGCCCAGAAGGCAAATGGCAAAATGTCCTGGAGTCAAACTTACAAAACTAAGTTCTAAATATTCAACAGATTTCGATTTACTGATTAAACAAACAACAAATATTCAGAAATCTAAAGAAAAATGATTTTAGTGACGATAAAAAGAAACACACACACACACACACACACACACACACAACCCTGCAGCGATACACCAGGTGTCTCCAGATGTTCTGAACTTCCTGCGTCATCAGACATGAGAGCAAGAAGCTGCAAATATCTGAACGATGCAAACTCCAAAACACACCGACAGAAAACAGCAAGAAACAAATTACAAAAACAGAAAGTGTAAAACTGGATCCAAGGTTTCCTCCAGACTCCCCCTAGTGGCCTGGAGGACTTCTGTTCGCAGCGTTTTAAACTTGATGCTGTTTTGGGGATTTGTTTCTTTTTCCTCTGGTTGCTTCGTTTTTCTTTTTCATTTTTGTGGTGAGCTTTGGAGTTTGCATCATTCATGTCTCTGCAGTGCTGATCCGTTTGAACCTGCGGGCCACCGTAGCGAGAGCGAACTGGGTAAACATGATAATGAATCATAATTTTGAGGGAAGTGTCGCTTCGTTGAGAGGAAGCGTTTCGTTTATTGGATCTGGGCTGAAAGGTGGAAGCGTCTTTGAGCCGAACCGTGATGAATCCCAGGAAATGAAGCCGGCCGCTTCCTGCTCCTGCCGCCGTGCAGATTTGTGTTGATGCTGGAATAATGAAGCCGGTTCTGTTTGCAGAACTCCTGCTGGGTTCAGTCCGGCCCGGTTCTGGAGATCCCAGCCCCGCCTCGCGGATCCAGTTAGAAGCTTGTAATTGAGTTTCTAATGTGAGTCATTACACAGGAAGCGCTTCCGAGGCGCACGATGCCGCGTTTGTTCTGCGCTCAGCGCCAGCAGAACCAGCATGAATGGACCCAAATCAAGGCCCGATTATGCAGACATCATAAACGCCGTGTTGGCAGTTGGTTCCGGCCCACTTATCTCCTGCTTTCAGCAGGACTCGCATTTGGACCGCCACCCGGACCGGGCAGACACGATACGAGCCGCTTCGATAACTAAAGCAACCGGCGGCGCCAGGCGGGGTCACGTGAGTCAGAACCGAGCCACAGCCCGCCTGGCGCCGCGAGAAGCCCGGCTCTACAGAACCCGTCCAACGACACCGAAACCGAGAGAAAGATCCGCTCTGCTGACTTCCTGCCAGAAACCGAGAGACGTTTGAGTCATCTGGCAGGGAGATCCGGTTCTGCCCCGGGCTCAGCGGGACACACACATCCAAACACACACACACACACACATCCAAACACACACACACACACAAACAAACACACACACACACACACAACTAAACACACACTCTGAACCAATCGTCTCTGAGTTTCTATTTCATCTCAGCAGGAGGTCGGTGAGTTAAATCAGCCATAACCTGGGAGGGGTCAAAGGTCATCTCTACCCTTCCCAGGACTGGACATCCCAGCAGATTCAGCCAAAGGTCAGAGGTCAGGGCCTGAAGCTCAGAGAAATGACCAGAAACCCCAGAGCTTCGGTTCAGACTCTGCAGGCCTCAGTTAAAGGTCAAAGGTCACAATCCTCTCTGTAGGACAAACAGCAGCAGATCTACATCAGAAGGGTCTGTGGTGGTCTAGTCAAAGTTCTGACTGGGCCTGGCTGCTGGTTTGTCAGAATCCACTCCAGCAGGAAACTTGAGATAAAAATATTTCACAACGAGAAGAAAGTCTAAATATGAGAAAAGACATAATTAATAAGACAAGAACAGAGTTCAGTTAAAACTAAAATAATACGAGAATAAAGTCATAATATGATGAGAAAAAAAGTAAAAATATAAAGAATACAACCAAAAAGTTGAAATACTACGAGATGAAATCAGAGTAATGTGAGAATAAACTCATTTTATGAAAAACTTTTACGACATAAATATGATATAAAGTCAATATTTCAAGAAAAAAACATGAGAAAAAAATATAAATAATTTGTGAATAAATTCTAAATAATACGACAAAAAAGTTAGAAACTGAGCAGGTTGAAACTTTCTCATTTTTATGACTTTAATCTTGTGATTAAAAACATTTTTTCATCTTTCGTTCCATGAAGGAAATTTTTTCCTGGACGTTCGAATCAGGGACAGGAAACTGTTTTCAATCTGACCAGATGAATGAAAATAAAAAATTCACGACTCTGCAGTTTCATCCTGAGGCAAATAAAAAGTAAAAGAATCTGAATTTCATGAACTTTACAAGGAGGAATCAATCCGACAGCGTCATTAATAACCGGAAACAGGTTAGCATCCGACTCCCACGGCAGAACCTCCTGCTGTATTCTGGGTCAGAACCGGGTCAGAACCGGACCCGTGTCAGCCGCTGGAAATCAATAATCAATAAAGCTTCAGCTTGGTTCTGCAGCTTCAGTGTCCATCAGAAGAGTCCGGAGCGGTTCCAGACTCAGAACCGCCGATTGGATCATTGATCCTGCTGGATCCGGACCGGTCCGACACCAGCGCTTCCAGAACTCATCTCATTTTTCTTGCTCAAATTACAAATGAAAAAAATATTTTCATAAAGTGGATTTTATTTCAACCATCCGTATCGAGACCAGAGGTTCAGTTATGAGAATAAAGTCAAAATATTAGCAGAACAAAACAATTTTACTGGAAAACATTTTAAAAATAAGAGAAAAAATGACATTTATTTAGAAAAAAGGCTTCGCTACCAGGATGTGATGTGAGCAGCTCAGTCCTGCTTCTTCAAAAAGTCAAAAAGATTAAATATTTTCCTTTCTGTAAAAACGAGACCAGAGGAGAACGTCTCAAGATGAAGTTACACAGAGCGGCCTGGACATTTAGTTAGCTAACTCAGAGCTAAACGTTTAGTTTGGAGCTACGCAGCTAGCTTGCTTACTAAATATTAAGTTTGAAACTGACATTTAGAATGAATAACAGGGTGAAAATATGACTTAAAAAATCAATCCCATTTTTCCCCTTATGACTAAATAACCTAAATTATTGGTGTTAATTTTTTATTTGTGTGATTTTACAAACATGGTGATGCTACAACAAAACCTGCGTCTGACATGCAGTTAAATCAGATGAAATCTCTCTGCTGGTTAGCTGCTGAGGCTGCGGCGGACCATGCTAGCAATGTTTGATTCTCATCAGACTGACTGGAACCAGGCCTGACTATGGGATGTCTTCAGAATCAGAATCAAGTTATCCAATAAGAGCCGGGATATTACAGCACGGCGACACAAACCACATAAAACCAGGAGAGGAGCAGACGGACGCCTGCAGGATGAGACGCACACACACACGCACACACACACACACACCCACGCACACACACCCACCCACACACACACACCCGCACACACACACACCCGCACACATACACACCCGCACACACACACCCCCGCACACACACACGGCAGCAGCCGTCTGGTGCTTTCAGGAAACATGGCTGCCTCCCAGCATCTGATCTGAAACATCTCCAGACGGTTTTCCTCCTCGGTTCTGTTTGCGCCATCATGTCTCTGTTCGGACCGCCGGTTCTCTCAGAACATGAGAACCAACCTGATGAAGATCCAATCATCATCTCCTCTCACACAGAAAGGTTCTGCTTGTTTGGACTTCTTAATAAAGGGAGTGACATGCAGACACATTTCTGCTGTAAATCGGTTTCCTCGTGATTTATTCCGGAAGATAATAATTAATCCCAATCCTGCTGTAGTTTAACTTCACCAGCCAAACCGAAACCCGATCAGAACCGAGAAACAGAACCTGCCTGGCAGCAGGAAGTAGGATGAAAGGTCTGAATCAGCAGCACATCAAGTCCAGATCTAAAAACGCCAAAATAAACAAAGTGAAAAATGTTCCAGAACCAGCTGTAAGGTTCTGGGTCTCCCTAGAACCTCAGCAGAACCAGGATCTGCAGACAGACCCAACAGAACCACTCCAAGGCCTCACTGCCTCAGCTAAGGTCAGAGGTCAGGATCTAAGGATAAGATAGAGACAAAGTGTCCTCCATGATGGAGCTCCCAGACCAGAACCACTGCTGACCCAAAAGAACAATGTGACCCGGTTCAGATCCACCAGAACACTTCCTGATGATCCTCAAGGTTTCTGGGAAAAATTCAGCAGATCTGAAGAAACAGAGGCGGACGTTTCTGCCGCTAGCTCAGAGCTAAATATTTAGCCTGCTAGCTAAATATTTAGGTGAAGTTATAGAGAGCTAACTAGTTAGCTAGCTAAATATTTGATTTCAAACTTTTTGTTTGAAGCTAAATATTTGAATTGGAGCCAAATATTTAATTGATGAAAAATAAAATTAGTATGCTAAGAAAATATTTAGTTAGCAAGCTAACTATTTAGCATCAAACCAAATATTTACACAGTTAGCTAAATATTTAGATTGCTCAGTAAATATTTAGCTTTAAGCTAAACGTTTTGCTGGTAAATTGAATATTTATTTTTAAACTGACATTTCTAACAGAATGAAACATTTTTTCCTCTTGTGATGCTAGCTAACCCAACTGCAGCTGTTAACGTCTGACTGTTAGCTTCCCCGCAGTTAAACGGCTGAACGTTGGTTCAGGAGCAGCTCCGGTTTTCCACACGCCTGTTTCAGGTTCCTGCTTTGTGAGGACAAACGTGGCGAATGGATCTGATTCTGAACGAGAACGAACATCAGAGCGAACCAAACGCCGTCTCTTTAAATCTGCTCCAATGTGAAGCTGATCATACTCCTGCTTACTCTCTGCTGAATATGTCTGCTTATGGAAATTAAAAAGCATAATCTGCAGCCTGCTGCCGCGCACCAGCTTCATTTGACTCTGAATCAGCCGCTCAGATCTGAACGAGTCTCTTTCTAATGACATTTCATTTCCAGTCGCCTCGTTCCAAATCAGCCCATTTCATTAGGACCGTGACCCAGATAGCAGCAAATCAGCCAGAATCATCTGATTCCTGCGAGCCGAGGAATGAGCAGCGCCGCTTCAGCGCAGCGGGGGGGGGCAGGGTAATATCATGAGGGGGTCAAAGGTCACCTCAGGTTTTCTTCTCCATCCGTCTGGCCCAACATGTTTCTGCTTCATGTGGCTGAATGAAACCTTCAGGTCTCAGTGTTTGGGCAAAATAATATTTTACTGTATATTCACACAATTAATAATGTATTTACTATGGAAAATCAGATTTTGTAACATGGAACGTGTTGGGACTCATTGATCTGGTGTAACAATGAATTAATCCCATAATTCTCCTTCAGGATCAATGAAATGTTTATGAAAAGCAGCGTGTCAGGGATTCAGATTCAACTCTTAAATTTCCATTTAACCATTCAATTTAAAAATGAATTGAATTATTTAATCGCATCCTTTAATGTAACAAAGGTTTAAGTGGTTAATTGAAAAATCTGCAGGATGTTACCATTGTTTTTATCCGATTAATCGTCAGAATAGTTGATCAAATAACGGTGAGTTGTCCATGATTCTATTTTTCTGAAGGTTTGATGAAACGTTGATGTGCCTACAGGTGTGATTGTTTCAGATGAACTGAGCTTTCAGATGGTGGATACTGTAAATCAGAGTTTGGCAGAAGCTGCATAACGTTGTGATTTCCACCGAGGGAACAAGAGGAGACTAAAGGGTTAAACCTGCAGGAACCTGACGAACGAAGGCCGACTCCAGTTTCTGGAAAGTTCAGATTCAGATTTAAAGAGGCTGAATGTTTGTCCGTCTGATCCGAGGCGGATGATTACGGCTGGAGCGCGGCGTTCCTGCGCCTGAAAGCCTTAAAACCAGCAGCAGCTTGTGTTCCAGCTGCAGGGAAACAAACCCTGAGCTGCTGGATCAGACGTTTCCCGCAGCATTCAGCTTCCTCCGCCAAACGCCGCTAGCCCGCAGCTATCACGCCGCTAGCCCCCGGCTATCACGCCGCTAGCCCCCGGCTATCACGCCGCTAGCCCCCGGCTATCACGCCGATAGCCCCCGGCTATCACGCCGACCTTCAGCTCGGCTGTTACAGGCGCTTATATCTGCACAAGGACATTAGAGGAACTATAAAAGGTTGAAAGAATCAGAGAACGAGTGAAAGAATTTCACAAAGGTGATAAAATATGAAGAAAAAAGAAGAAAAACAAAATAAAACGAAGCGAGAAACAGCAGAACCCGACAGCTACGAGTCAGAAAACGATTCCAAAGGTTTAACAGCTTCATGTCCCACAAAGTCAGATCAACCCTGAAGGTGTTTCTGTGTGTGTGTGTGTTTCTGTGTGTGTGTGTTTCTGTGTGTGTGTGTTTCTGTGTGTGTGTGTGTGTGTGTGTGTGTGTTTCTGTGTGTGTGTGTGTTTCTGTGTGTGTGTGTGTTTCTGTGTGTGTGTGTTTCTGTGTGTGTGTTTCTGTGTGTGTGTGTTTCTGTGTGTGTGTGTTTCTGTGTGTGTGTGTTTCTGTGTGTGTGTGTGTTTCTGTGTGTGTGTGTTTCTGTGTGTTTGTGTTTCTGTGTGTGTGTGTGTTTCTCTGTGTGTGTGTGTGTGTGCGCGTGTGTGTGTGTGTGTCTGGTAGACGTTTAGTCAACAACAGGAAGTTTTCTAGATTTTATCTATAATGCTCTATAATAGCTACTAATTGTTTCCGTGTCTATAAATTAGGGGATGTGTGTTTTCTGGGGCTGTTAACGGGCCAATCAGAAGGCCCAGGCTGTTAACGGGCCAATCAGAAGGCCCAGGCTGTTAACGGGCCAATCGTTGGGCCCCTGGGGGCCATGAAGGCCAGGAAAACAGCCTCAGGTCTGTGGGCCTCTGTGTGTGGCCCCACTCCGCAGGACAAACTGATCCTCACTTTCCAGTTAGCATTAGCTGCTCAGTTAGCATTAGCTGCTCAGTTAGCATTAGCTGTTGTTATTTCAACTATTAACTTTGAGTTTTCACCGATGTTTTCTCTCCATTGAACTCTTCCTGGTCTGTGTTCTGATTGGCTGGTCCCCTCCTGGAGGCGGGACATCACCTGATCCTGCTGCCAACAGAAACAGGTTACTGATGATCCGGTTCTGGGTCAGAAACAAACCGGTCCAGGTTGGCTTGTTGGTTCTGAACGAACTAATGGGTTAAAGGTGCTGATGTTGGCATGAAGGGGATGAAAACTTTAATTCAGAAGCTAAGCTAGTAAATTAGCAACATTTTTGGCTGAACTATTTTTAGTTTCTTGTTTATAAAACTGATACTGAAAACAAAGATGATTATTAATATTCCAACTTCCTTTATAACTCGCTCCATCACAGCCTCAGCTGAAGCAGACAAACGGACCGGTCTCCATAGAAACGCTGGGATCTGGGATTAACTGGCTGAGCTCAAAGCATCAGGACGTTACTATGGCAACCCAACAATCAATGAGGATTTTTCTTTTCTTTACAGGTTAAACTTGTCAATAATTTAAAAATTAAATAAAAAATTAAAACAATTTAAAATATTATAAAAGTTATTTATGCTGAAAATTTTCTCATTATCAATAAAGAAATATAAAATTTTAGGTCTGTGTTCTGTGGTAAAATGAAATGATTTACGGGAGGCCCCGACGCTCTGGCTGGTTTGGACCGGTTCTGGTGAGCGTGGAGGAATCTGATGAATGAAATGACAGAAACCAGTTAGCCCAGTTAGCTAGCGAATGTTCAGATGATGGTTTATTAGATTTCTGCCAGTTAGAATCTCATCCAGCTGCAGCCTGACTGCTGCTGGATGCCCAACCAGCAGGGGGCAGCAGGGGAGCCGGAGGTCACCGTGTGAGGTCACTGTGTGAGGTCACCGTGTGAGGTCGCCGTGTGAGGTTGGACAGCCGTGATCTGATAAGCTCCACATGGCCGCTCCCATGACGGGGCTTCCTCTGGAGGCCGGCGGCGGCCATTACAGCTGCTGTGTGTGTGTGTGTGTGTGTGTGTGTGTGTGGCTGCTCTGTGAGGAAAGGTTATCCAAACAGAGCACTGAAAACTGTAAACATGCTAGCTCACAGATCTGGGCTGGCGGCCATTTTCCTGGCCGCTGTGCAGCCATCTTTGCTACGACGCATTTCTGTGTGAAACTGCAGGAGGTCACAAGGGAATAAATGACCCCTGACCTTTCACACATGATGTCAGATAACTGCCAAAAACATCAATGGATTTTACTGGACTGGTTTAGCTTAGTGAAGAAACATAACTAATTAATCTCTGGTTTAAATTCAGTATATTTCTGTAGCGCCAATTCACAGCAATTGCCATTTTACAAAACTAAATCCTTCAGTTCAATTACACACATTCCAGCTGATCATTTATTCCCTGTACAGTTACAATTATTAGTTATAATAATGAATAATTAATATGCTGCACTTTTAGCAAGGGAAAAACAGGCTGGGCCTTTTAAAGTTTACATTTCCTCTAAATCCGACCAATAAAGTAAACTGAAAAAATAATGTATACAGTTTACAAATAAATTAATATTCCATA
>CAEFZX010017659.1:0-42631 GCA_903066825.1 Alfaro cultratus
AATTTTATTGTGATTTCTATGATTATTATAACAATCATTCAACTTCATGTTATAACTGCATGGAGGCCCTGTTTGTTGTGACTTAATATAGTTTTCTTCATAATCTTAACCTGGTTTTAATTAAGCTCAGTATGCCAAAGAGACTTTGATATTTTGAGGCTGTTGTTATAACTTTTTCATCATTGTTTTTATCTTCAACATATTGTTGCAGTTTAAGCAAATCAATATGAAAAACATAAATACTTTTCTGTCTCAGAAGTGGCTCTGGCTCCACTGGATCATCACCCCAGTTTTGAGGATGAATCTTCACAACGTCTTCATGGCAGGATTGGGCAACTCCAGGCCTCGAGGGTCTCCTGCAACTTTTAGATACATCTCTACTTCAACACACCTGAGTCAAATAATGAGGTCATTAGCAGGACTCTGGAGAACCTGACTGTTCTTAGGAGGTGAACAGTCATTAACATCTTCATAGTTAATGAAGTTGCATCAACTGATTTGAAGGACTGTTCACCACAAGTGTCCAACAAGTCCACACTTGTTGGACCAGGGAGACATCTAAGAGTTGCAGGACACCGGCCCTCGAGGACCAGGATTGCCCACTCCTGGAAGGTATGCTGTTTGTTTTTCTTCCACTGAGCTACATTTTTAACAACAGCACAAACTTGTGTGTTTCCAACACTAAGTGCTTAATAATCATGATTTGATTTGAAAATAATTTTTTGCCTTGTTAATCTGCCATTTCTTTTTCATACATTATATTCATTGTTAGCTTTCAGGGCCCTGTGATGGACTAGTGAGCTGTCCAGGGTGAACCCTGCCTCTTACTCGGTGACTGCTGGAGATGGGCACCACCAGACCCCCTCACCTCCCTGCAAGGACCAGCGTGTTCAGATCATGGATAGAAAGCTTTTGAGGCAGTTTGTCCCCTTTACGTCCACACTTAAAACAACTTCATAGTTAATGAAGTTGCATCAACTGATTTTATGGTTTTGCTGACTATTTTTTTTTCTACTTTTAACATTAACAGGCAAAGAAGTCACCCAGAAATGTTTTCTCACTCCAGGCATCTGGTCCCAATCATTATCAGTTCTGATGATGCCACATACATAGCGAGTCCACAACGTCTTAAAATTGTAAGTCATATTTTTTTCTTTGCCATTTTTCTTTACTCTTAAGACTACAAGTGTTTTCTCTGTTTAATTGCTCTATTGTTCTTTTTTGTAGGTTTCTGTAAAGTGCAGTGGTGCAGTGAATGGGAATGTTCTGTCATTGAGCCTCACTGTTCTTAGGAAGGAGAAATGTCTTTTTGTCTGGAGTAATACGGGAATACAGTGACATTGAATTAAAGCAATACTTTGTCCTCTAAATGTCCCTATTGTCTTATTGTGCTAATTTTCATGAGCATGTTGTCTGTAAACTTTTAATATATTAACAATGTGAACAGTTCTCTGATAATATATTGGCAATGTACTCTTATAAAATATGAATATATTGACTGCATAATGTATTTTTTTTCAACCAGAAAGTGTGTTGTAATTGATCCTTCTGTGTACTGTGGTGTGTATGAATCACGTAATGTACAGTGTGGCAAAGAAGAATAATAGAAGACATTGATAAGTAACTAAAAAATGTGCTTCATTAGCAAGTATAGTAATTGTAATTGTAGCATACTGCAATCACACTATTAAAATATAAAATATGTAATGCTTATATACTTAGAATATATTTTAAATGTAATTCTATCACAAAATACTACACTTAAAATATACATTTCAAGCACGTTTATATTACATAAAAAGCTGAATACTTAACGTCTACAAAGTATAACTTTAGTTGTTCCAAAAAAGTATGTTAAAGTACACTTAGTTCACTTCAAATTGTGCTTTTCTACAATTACTATTAAAATACACTGAGCACAAAATTAGTTGTTCCAAAGTAACACACTTCAAGTTAACTAATCTAAATCAATTTGAACTATACTCATGTGTAGTCTAACTTAAAGTATGCTCAAGTATGCTAAAATTGTATATACTTAGTATATTTATTTTTCACCTGGGTGCACACATTTTCACAAAATTAGCCTAGCTATTAGTTAATTTTGACATATACACTAATGTTCACATAGTGAATTTAGTAAGTCCCTATTCGTCAACATAGTAACATTGAAACTAATTTTAGCTGACTTTAAATAAAGCTAAGCTACATGCTGAATGGAGTAAGTCTCCGTTAGTCAACGTGCTAGTGATGAGGTGTTGACCGCATATTGGCTAACCTTTACATCTTAACTAATTATATGGAGCGTGTTACTTGAGATCAACATGCTAGGGCTTAGCAGCCATGCTAATGCACAGAAAAAAACCTGCTTTCCTCCCGTTACCTGGCCACAGAGCTGCCGTCCCTTTAGATTGAATCCATCTTTCTCCTTCTTCTCTGTCTTTGTCGTTCCTGGTCTTACCCCGCTAACCCCCCACCACCTCCCTCACTCCCAGCAGGTGGACATGGTGACGTCTGCTGTCCATCCAGAGGTTGAATTACTTACAATTCATTCTGTACTCTCTTCATTGTTTCTCTGACAGCAGAGCAGCCCCAGACACTGATGTGGAGCTGCTTTCACAAATGATAAAATTCACTCCGAAGACTATTTAAGAGTCTCATTCTCGTTTATTGATCTGTCTGGATCCTCATTTGAGAAAGCAGACGGCCACGATGAAGTTCCTCAAGTTCACATTTAGAAAACATCTGTTTGCGTTCTCCTTCAACAGTATTTACTTTTGTCACAGAATGAGATCATTTACCAAAACACTCGACCACTGTAGCTTTAGTCATCTAATTGAATATTGACTTGCGGCCAGCAGCACATTTTTTCTCTCTCATAAATCTGCTTCTGTGAAGGACTTTAATGAATTACGTTGGGGTGGAAATTATATTTGGAATGCTTATATTGCAGTGGAATGAGTGGATACTTGAGTTCAGACACAACAAAAGTAGTGGTTTTGGTCCTGAAGTGGTGCTGGTTGAACTCATTCTGAGTAATTTTTGTTTCTTAGACAACCTGCTGATCGACTACCAGTTTACTTTCAGCCTGCTTCAGGAGGATGACCGCCACTACACCGCCATCAACTTTATGGCCACGCCAGAACAGGTACGTAGGACCATGGATCATGCAGTTGCACAAACTGGAAAATAAATTAATTTAATGGAAACACAGCAATTTAAAGAAAAAAAACAACATGTTTTTCTATTTAAAGTGTTTGCGCTAGAATGATGTTTTTCAGCTACATAGGAAACAGTTTTTTCACATCACATGAGTCATATGATCAACAACTGGATGCTCCTACTGCCAGAAACGATAAAGAAGATGACAGGAAGTGGTAGGAGGATGTTGGTGCTCCCTGTTTCCATGTGTGATTTTAATTACGCTTGTTATTTTATGGAAACGCCACAAATGCAAAATTTTATTTTTTTCAATCTTAGAGGAATGTCAACAATATTGTGCACATTTATAATAGAAACACAGTCCAGGAAGTCTCTGATTGGATGATTTTGTCTTCTTAAAGGGGGCAGAGCTCTGAACTGAAACATTAATTCTGAGGCATTAATTCTCTAAGCAAATGTTTTCTTTCAGTCCATTTGAAAAGTTCAGAGGTCAAATAGAAAATGGGGTCGTGACAAAAATGTTCCATTTAAGCCAAAGTTATTTTTGAAGAATCTGGGAACATGTTTTTCTCATCAAAAGACGATTCAAAACCAAATTTCATTATATCACTGCAGACAGAAAGCAAACTGATGACAAACACACTCATCTTATTTTGTCTGAAGTTGAACTATCAAATTTAAGGCCAAATCTGGAACAACAGCTGACTAAAACATCTTTTGCATTGTTTTGTTCAGGCCAACAAAAATCTGGACATGTCCATCAACGCCTCCAACAACTTCAACCTAAACATCACCTGGTCCTTCAGCTCAACAGGTGAGCCATGGCTTTATGTTACATATTTCTGACATAAACAACATGTCAGAGTTCTTCTTCCGTTTCCTTTTAGTGATGCAACCATCCAGTTGTAAGAAATATGAAAAACTTCATAAAACTGCTGCTGTCAAGATTCCAGAGGCTTTAAATTTTTCTTCACTCTAACTTCGCTTTTCTTAAACAAACTTAACATGACAATAGAGTTCATCTCCTGATTTCCAACACTGTGATCAGCCCGGTATTTATTTTCTTGTAGCTTAAGCAGTGAGATGTGTGACATTTATCAACCCACAGGTGTGTTAGTTGATGTGGAAACTGAAGCGCTCTTTGTTGAACCGCGCAGCTCTTTAGGATGAATGCCAGCAGAGTTCAGCTCACCTGCAGTCTGATTATGTAAAGGTCTAATCAGCCGGAGGAACTGGAAACAGCTGCAGGAGGCTGAATGGCCTTCATGAACTGAAATCAGCTCCGTATGTTGTTCAGTAAACGAAAAGTTTACATCCTCATTTTGAAAATGTCTGATCTGTTGGCAGGGCCTGGTCCAACTTGAAGGTATACCAACCTTTTAAAACATGAAGATTTGGAAGATAATAAAGTTTCAGTTGCTGTTATTATTATAATCATTTCTATGGTTTAAACTTATTTTTATGTCACAAGACATCATCCTAAGTGTTGAGATAACAGTAGCTGAGTTTCCATTGATCATATTATTTTTCAAGTTGGAATTAAGAAAATAAATTTGGAAATAAGGCAATTTTGAAAAAAAATTTTTTTTTCTAGAGCATGTTAGGCTTGATGGAAACTTAGGAGGGTTTCGTTGGTACAGAAATCTTCCTTTGGATACACGTCAGGACAGCAAGATACTCTGAATCTGAAAGTGAGCTGTAATTTTTACTGTAATTGCATTTAATTTATGATCGTCTAGTTGTTTGGCATGTGGCTGGCATTAATCCTGATGAACCACTAGTATTTCACATTGATGGATGAGAATCCGTAAGAATCCGGTCAGATCATCTTTCGACTTGCCTTAAGGGCATTCCCAGTTTGATAAAACAAATCAGAAGCTGCTTTAAATTCCTCCCATTGGGGCGTTTTATGCATTTTCCGTCTTGATTTCAATTAAGATAGAAGCACAGAGCGCTTACGTTGAGTGTCTTCAGGCCCCCAGCCTCCTCAGTTTGCGCGTGTGATTGTATGCGGGTTATTATAGAGTGTTTAATGGTCCTGATAAAGCAGGAGGTGGAAATATTTTATTCAAAGCTTCTGAAAAACTGAGCCATTAACAGAGAAATGCTGATAATGCTCTGAAGGAAGGATACTGAAACCTGACCAGTTGAGCTCCGCAAGGAATTTACAATCTCACTCTGATTTACTGTCAGGGAAATAGTTTGGACCATGAACATTAATTTTCCTGCTTGAGCTTCAGGTTATGCAGTAGCTTTTTTAAAATCCTCATTGATTTCACTCACTGGGGTTTGAACATTTTTTTGTACAATTAATAGAAAATAGATGAGCTCACTGAAGAGGTTTGCTATGGATTTGCTATGGACTCAAATTATATTGCATGAAGCAATTCCATCAAACAAAATGTTGACATGCCATCGTGTAAAAATGGCATCAATACGCTTTGTTTCTACGATTCTGTGTATGTTCCATGAAGCTTGAAATTTTGACATGGTTTCTACATGAATCTTTTTGTCATATTTAGTTGTACTTGGGGAACAGTACTCATGTTTTCAAGCTCTACTTTTAACTATTTCCTTTTTAATCAAGTATAATGTTTTTCTGTTCCCACAGCTGGTACCATATCTGGTGAAGAGATGTCTGTCATAGCGAGGACGAACATCAAGGAGCACAGGGACAGCTTCTCATGTGAAAAGTTTAACTTCAGGCTTCACCACAACATCACCTTTCATGTCTACGTGTCCAACTTCAGCTGGCCAATCAAGATCCAGGTAAGAGGAGAGATTCATACACACACACAGTCATCTTTTTCACTTTTATTTTAATAGAATCGAAAAAAAAGTTGTAAGTTAAAAAATTTAAGCCGTACTTAGTATAAATATTTAGCTGGTTTATGAAAGTGATGACATAATTACACAAATTGGAATTGTAAATTTTCTAATGCAAACATGCCATTTTTTTGCTGGAAAGTTTTGTGCCAGAATGAGGTGGTTTGTCAGTAGTATCAAAATCATTGTGTTTCATGAAACTGCAATCAGAGTTCGTACTGGCCATGGAAAACCTGGAAAGTCATGGAATTTAATTTCATGTCATGGGAAGTCATGGAATTCGCAGATAAGGGCAAAAAATGCTTTTTTTCTCTCTATGGTGTGTGTGTTTCTGTGGTTCTTGTCTTGGATTCAACCGCATTTGGTCTCGTCTCGGTGTGGGACATTGAGGACTCTGGATTTTATTTCCAGACCAGTCAAGACCACAACAGTGGAAATGTCACTACATTGCCAGTTAATTTGTCAACATCCTTTTTTTCACTGGATACAAAGCAAACCAATTCAAATCCAAGCAATAACATGGCTAATAATTGCATGTTTCTGTTACCGCTGTCAGCCATCGCCTCCATCTTTAACTCGAACGCGGCGCTCCGAGACATGTGCAGTGTTTGTCTCGGAGCGGGAGAAAATGTCTGTCTAATCACCGGTAATAAGCCATAAGCATCAGTGAGTAATTTCTCATGATGGAGGACAACAGAATGTATGGCAGTGAAAAACGCTTCAGGGAGACGAAACTCCTCCTCTGAGCTGCAGCTTGCAAGCTCTTCCCCATGCCGCCCCCACTCAGCTCCTTCAGACTAGCCAGCAAACATGAGCAAACACCTGCTGGAATTGCAGAGCTACTTCTCAGTGCAAAGCTGGTAAAAATGTTTTAAAGGGTTATTAGAGGAGCAATGTTGGGATGACGTCCTGAAAGCAGAATTTCACAAAAAGCTGGAGCTTCTTAAAGAGACAGAGGCCCAATTTAAGGTGTTAAAGTACAATATCAATCTTCTTTTAAGTCTTGTATGATATGAACAGCATTTTTATAACTGAAGGTAACATAGTTACTTGATTGTGCTGTAATATAGCAATATGTGTCTAGAAAGCAATAATAATACAGCCTCTTTAATGTTTTTTTGAATCAGCTGTAGAAGTAAAAGTTAACAACTCTGTTGTGTTTGTGCCATCATATCCTCTTTCCATGAAGAATCCCTCTGCAGAGCACACAGCCTGTGCCAGAACATCAGACAGGCTATACTGAGAGGTGCTTTGGTAAATCTACTATCACATTTAATGATCTGTTGAGTTTTTCAGTGTTTCCATCAATTACTCTGCTCTGGATTAAATCTCCAGTCACACAAATTATTCACTCTTCAGCCTTATGATCCATTAAATGAAAGCAGACTTAAAGCAGTGATATTTTAGGATGACTGTGGCTCTGTCTGCACTTAGCGCTGATGGATGGAGTCAAGAAATGACAGAAAGGAAGAAGTGAGGGTGGAGTGGGGGAAGTGAAGACAGGCTGACTCTTCACGTGAAGATGACATTAAAGTCAAAAATATCCAGTGTTGGAAATATGGAGATGAACTAATTGACAGATTGACAGGAAGATGGATAGTTAGAAGAATTAACACCCTCTTGAACTTGTTCACTTTAAAACCACAAACTTCAATGTTTTTTTGTTGAGATTTTATGATTGGAAAATAGAAAGTTGCGCATATTTGTGAGGTGGACAAAACTGAAAAAAATCAGAGATGTGATATATTCAGTTCCCTCTTATTTTAATACCTCTCAATAAAATCAGGCGCAAACAATCAACTTCAAAAACCAATGAATGAATTAGTTAAATAAGAAAAAAGAGTCTGCCTCTGTAGGTTTATCTCAGTTGTGGAAAGCAGATGTTGGTCAGTGAGGAATTATATACTCAGAGGAAAAGCAGCCTGGCTTCCTCCCAAAAAAAAAATAATTATTTTCCACAAGATCCAGTCTGATTGAGGTGTGACATATGGACTTGCACAGGTTCATATTTTTTTAACTCAAGGTCCACATGACAAAAGTCGAGTTAACTTCAACCAGTAGCTGTTTCAGTTACTAGTTACTGTGAGAAAATGCTTCACGATAACTTAGAGGCTTATTTTACTCTAATCACAGAGACATATTGACAAAAGACAGTTTAGACAGAAGTCTGTTATGCAGAACTGTTATGTGAACTAAAACTTGTACAAAGTTGAGTCTGACTTTTTTCCTGAACCCCACCTGATACACCATCAGGTATAATCTTATCTGGACAGCTGCATGTACAGGAAGCACATTGTTACATTGACCACAGTTGTTGCATGTTGGAACATCATAAACTAAACTTATTCTGAACCAATCCCGTTTGATTCCAGTTAAATTGAGTTCACCCGCCTACAGCTCCTCTTCCTCGATGTGCATCAGGCTGCTCCAGTGACTCCCAGCAGCTGATCTCTGACTTTACTGGATGAAGCGACATGCAGACAGCGGCGGGGTTAGACTCTGTCACATCCTCACAATGCAGTTTGAAATTAAATATGTTGTCAGTGTTTCTATAACAAAGTAAAGCTCCCAGGTTAGAAGCTGTAAGGCACAGACTGATGATGATCCGTCTGTTGGATGAAAAGGAACCAAAATGTGTGAACATTCATGTAGCATATCTGTAACGATAACAGTGTACTATATTTTAAATCAATGTAAATGGATTGTGACCAATATAAGGTCAATGGGCTAGTTTTCTCAGAAGATAGACACGACTCATGAAGGAGAAGACAGAGACTAGAAGTTTGCAGTTGCGAGTGCCTCATATTTATAGTGAGGAAAATCATATAGATATTTACAACATCAGTGAAAACATCAAAATGGCCATGTAAAATAAGCAAAAGAGAAAAGACAAAACAATAAACAAAAAAAAACAAAAACAAAATTGATCAATTCCATAATTAATGAACCCACACCCTTCAGTTCATCCACCCCAAGCTGGGGTTGGTTAGAGGTCCCAAGCAAGTTAATTATAAAATGCTTGGTGCAGTGCAGGTCATGGACTGACAAAAGTCAGATCAGAGTGAGGACAAAATTGTTTGTTGGCTGCAAGGAGCCTCCTATCAGCCTGGCAGGAGAATCAGAAGCCTTCACACACCAAAAGTGCAATCTTTCTTGGGCTAGAGGCCTGGACCTTCAGCTCGCCATCAAACCCAGCCAATTCCGCAGTTTATATCTCACAAAAACGGGTTTTTCATCTCTTCTCGGCTCACAGTAGTTGGCTCCTGCAGCTCTGCTCCTCCCAACGCGTCCTAATCTTTCATACTTCCCCGCTCCAGCTAATATACCCAACAGATAGGCTGCTGTAGCACATGTGAACCTAATACTCAACAGCAATTGGCTGTTCAGTAGTCTCGTGAGAGATAGTGATGTTATATTAGAACTATCATGAGATTTGAGAGATAAAGGGAACAGGGAGTGGAAAAACCGGAGAATGAGGGAATGGAAGTTAAAATTTACACCCGGGTTACACTGAGTTTTCAGGACCTCTGAAATTACTCACACATTGTCATACAATTGAAACTATCTGGCATTCCCCACCCACTTCTTCTGCTGACCCATAAAATCCCATTAAAATACACAAGGCAAAATGTGGAAAAGTTCAAGTAGTGCAAATATATTGTCACGACACTGTATGGATGGAGAAGTGAATAATGAATAGGAAAGAACTCCATGATACTTTTTCTTCAAAAGGACAAAGATAAATAATGTAAATATCACACTATATATTATTTTAGCTTTTATTGTAACAATATAATTTAAATGATCCATATCTAATAAACATTTCCAAAGAAACACAGTTTGGAAACTGGATCCCAACCATCTTGTCTTAGCCCAGCTGCTGTACAGTAGAGTGTCCTGCTCCTTGCAGGTCAATTGTCCATCGATCGCTCCGTTCATATGAATTTCACATTAATGCTGCATTATCAGAAGCCCATGTATCAGCTGGTGGAAAGGTGATATGATAATTACCACACTGAAGCTAATCTCGCCTCCATGTCCAACTGGATGCTTGCAACCGGAGAAGCACTCAGTGTCCGGTCTCATGACCTTGGCGACTTCCAATGCCAGAACATGGCAATGGTGAAAAATATTCCTGAGAGTTGTCACTGACCTCGCCTCTCATATGGGATCTAACAGAACCAACAAATCAAAATTATACATCTCGCCATCTTCTGGCTAAATGGTCAGGAATGAGGAATTCATTACTCTGGAATTTCTATTTTTATTATTGCCATGTTCTTCTCACCAGATTTCTTTACTAAAAGACAGAGAAGCAGTTTTTAAATAAAGTGAAGTTTTTCATAGCATTAATTCTGATGGGATCCACTATATTCTGGGAAACTGAGCAGAAAATGTGTTAAACTACATACAGTACACGACTAACTGCTAGATCTTGCAACATAATGAGGCCAAGATATCTCTTACCAAAGTGAGGTCTGAATTGCAATGTGCCTTAGTTGTTGTAGTCCAGGCTGCTATTGAGGACTTTACAAAACAAGTTGAGTTCCTTGAGGAATTCCATATTGCTCTTTTGTTATCTTATTTTGAAGTCGAACAAAGGGTAGTTTTTGAGCTTTGTTGTTGATAGAATTAGCCAACAAATACTTCTTGTTGTACCAGCTGATAACATTTTACAAGTGACATCATGAAACAGCTTTCTAACTGTGAGCGACTAACAATGCTATAGTTGGCATCTTGTTTAGAGGGTTTTCATTTAAAGGAATATGGGCTTATGGGTGAAAATATGGGTTTTCTCCTGAATTTAAAGTTCTAAATAAAGGTCAAGCATGTGAACACCAGCATAGTGCTCTAAACTATGTGAAAACACCAAATAAAGCTGGGTTTTATGCAGCTTTGTTATGAGTCAGCCATTCACGGGAAGTCCAACTGGACTGGTGAGTGTTTCGCTCTTGGCGCCCAGCTGTCAGCTGAGGTCGGGAATGTTGAAAGGCAGAACGAGGCGTTGGAATCAGTTGTTCTGCTGGAACAGGTTTTTATCGGCTCTGTCATGCTGACCTTGTTCCTCAGCTCTTACTATCACTCTCACAGTCATCACACACACCTTTTTTGGAATGTTTTGCTCAAAATTTAAAACATTTCATGTTTAAAGCTGTCTTTTTACTCAAATATTTACCAGAGTCTCAGTTTCTCACAACCCACTACCATCCAGCATTCTTTCCAATGCTCAATCTCTCCGCAACAAACTGGATGAGCTCCAAGCGCAAGTACAAATTCAACATGAATTCAGAGAGGCATGTTTAATGCCGTTTACAGAAACCTGGCTTTCAGATAGAGACTCAAATATAGAAATGACTATTGATGGATTTGGCATGGCAGTATGCCTGGACCAGGATGCTGGCGTTACTGGCAAATCACAAGGAGGGTGTGTGCTTATATGTTCATGAATACTGGTGTAAAACTGTTGTTTTCAGAGAGAAGTTAAGCACTAAACACATTGAACTGTTGTCCGTGTCTCTGCAGCCTCGCTATCTCCCCTGACAATTTCCCCAGATATTTATTGTCGTTGTGTACATTCATCCAAGAGCCAATGAGGAGCAAGCATTGGAGTCCATATTAAAGTAACCCAGAACCTGCAGTCCAAGTGTCCTGATGCCCCTGTATTCATCCTCGGTGATTTTAACCATTGTTCATTAGTAAGAACTCATAAGGACTTTTATCAATACGTCACCTGTCCCACTGGGCACAACTAAATTCTGGACCTGTGTTGTGGTTTTTTCAAAGGAGCATATAAATCTGTCCCTCTCCCTCCACTGGGTGGGGCTGACCATAATTGTGTGCAGCTTATACCAGCTTATCGTTCTGCCCTTAGGAAAGGTAAAACCATCACTAGACAGATCAACAACTGGACTGAGGATTCCAAACTGAACCTTAAGGATTTCTTTGACATAACAGCATAAACATGTCTTTTGGGACATGCTTAAAGACTCTTGTAGTGACATTGATAATTTAATCAATGTTATTAGTAGCTATGAGACTCTCTGTGAACATTGTGTGATTCTAAAAAATCATTGAAAATACGTATTTCCTAATAGTAAACCTTGTTGAAAAATCTGTTGAACAAAAAGAGGAAAGCATTCCGTGAAGGAAACCTCAATGAGGTGAATTTGCTTAGATGGGAAATTAAGAATGACATAAAAAAAGGCTAAATTGAATTACAAGGAAAGCTGGAAAAATACCTTGCCTATAATAGATTGGGCCCATTTTGGAACGATTTAAAAACAATTGTTGGTTCAGAGATTAAGTGCAACAGAAAGGTGGTTGTTCCTGATTTTAATTTTGATAACCAATTGGCAAATTAGTTAAACATGTTATACCTTTTGATTCTTCTGATTTTAGTAATGAGATTTGTTTTTTTAAATCTGAAAAACAAACTTCTTTGGTGTGGTCATATCCCCTTTGATTTTACTTCTGTGGCTGAATCTTTTAAACGCTGTAAGGTTAGAAAAAGCCCAGGACCAAACAATATCAGTGGTCGACTGCTTTCCTGTTGTGCGGAACAGTTGGCTCCTATTTTATATTACATCTTCCAGATGTCGCTTAACCTATACAGTAGAGGGTGCCAAGGTGCTGAAAGCAGTCCATAGTGATTCCTGTGGCTAAGACTAGCCACCAAAAAGTTCTTAATGATTTTAGACCTGTTGCACTGACTTCCCTTGTCATGAGGATGCCACTGCCACTTTAGTAAACTGTGTTTTTAAACATCTTGAAGGTAACAGAAATCGTGCTAAGTTATTTGTAGACTTCTCATCGGCTTTTAACACAATCCAGTCCCATATTTTGGTAAACGTCTTAACAACTTTCATTTAGATTTTAATGTGGTGGGCTGGATTCTTGATTTTTTAACACCCAGAATGCAGAAAGTGAGAGTGAATGGATGCATGTCTAGAGAGATGTCATTGTCTACCGGGTCCCCCCAGGCTGCGTCCTTTCCCCTCTTCTTTATATTTTGCATACAGACGATTGTTGCAGCCGGCATGATAATAGGTTAATATTGAAATTTGCAAATGATTCGGTGATAGCCTTCTACATGATGATGAACATGCCCATGGCCCTGTGGCTGATGAATTTGTTGGCTGGTGTGATAATGCTTTTCTTTTATTAAATGAACAGAAAACAAAGGACTTGCATTGATTTTAGACAGAAGCCCTAAAAATCAAACAGTAATTAAAGGTCAGACAGTGGAGACAGTAGAAAAAATTGAAATGAGTTTATTGGGCTAACAGAAAATGTACAATGTGCATTGAAACAAAATATGTGTGAATACCTGAGTAGATTTGGAGCTGTGTTTTGGATCATTATCTTGCTGAAATATCCATCCCCGATATAACTTCAACTGCGTAACTGATTCTTGAACATTATTCTCAAGAAGCTGCTGATTTCATACGACCCTCAACTTTAACGAGATTCCCAGTGCTGGCATTGGCCACACAACCCCAAAGCATGATGGAACCTCCACCAAATTTTACGATGGGAAGCAACTGTTTTTCTTGGAATGCTGTGTTTTTTTGCCGCCATACAAAACACCTTTTTTGTGACCAAACAACTCAATCTTTGTTTCATCAGTTTTCAGCACCTTATTCCAAAATGAAGCTGGCTTGTTCAAATGTGCTTTTGCATACCTGAAGCGACTCTGTTTGTGGCGTGCTGGCAGAAAAGGCTTCTGTCGCATCACTCTCCCATACAGCTTCTCCTTGTGGAAAATGCACTGAATTGTTGAACGATGCACAGTGAAACCATCTGCAGCAAGATGATGCTGCAGGTCTCTGGAGGTGGTCTGTGGGTTGTCCTTGACTGTTCTCACCATCCTTCTTCTCTGCCTCTCTGATATTTTTCTTGGCCTGCCACTTCTGGGCTCAACAAGACCTGTCCCTGTGATCTTCCACTTCCTTACTATGTTCCTCACAGTGGAAACTGACAGCTGAAATCTCTTTGTATCTTTTTCCTAAACAATTATGTTGAACAATATTTGTTTTCAGATCATTTGAGAGTTGTTTTGAGGTCCCAATTCAAATTGGAGAACAACTTGCAAATGGCCAACTTAATGGCCATTATTTTGTCAGTCCAATACAGTAAATCTAATTTCAATACTGAAATATTACTGTGTCCATCAGTTATTAGATATATCAAACACCCAAATATTTAGAAATAAAAATAATTAATAGGGGTGCCCAAACTTTTTAATATAACTGTAATTCCCCCATCAGAAACAAACCTGCAGTCTTACAGGCCTACATTCTTTCATACATGTTTGAGAAATCCTTTCATCTCTATGGCAACCATTCAGCTGTGCAAAAGGCCTGGATGGACCTAACCCTGCCTTGAAGGGGCAGCTCCTCCTCATAGTTTTCGAGCTTCAGAACTTCCACTTCACAGAGCAGCCTTCTCTTGTGACATTCCCACTCAGGTCCTTCAGACTAGCCAGCAGCAATTGGCAAACTACTAATCTACAGAGCTCCTTATAGTAGATGCTTCTCAGTGAAATGCTGGTAAAAACATGAAAGGGTTAATAGAGGAGCCATGTTGTGATGACTTCCTGAAGGTGGCGTTTCAGGAAAAGGAAGAGTTTTTAAAGAGACGGAAACCTAATTTCAAGGCATAAATTTATGACGTCAAATTTCTTTTAAGTGATACTTGACATACTGTATATATTATATTTTTAACAACTGAAGTTAACATAGTGACTTGATTGGGCTGTAAAATGACACTATGTGGTAAACAGTATACTGCTACCTGAAGCTTTAACAATCATTCGTAGTGTGGACGGGACATTTTCCTGAGATCTTTCCTAACTCTGGTATTTATCACAAATTACCACAAGTTAACCTTCTGAATGGATTTTTTTTATTTTTCCAGAACAATGAAACTTCTCTCATTTCCTTTTGTTTCTGTTTAAGTATTACAACACTTGCCAGATGTTGTTGAGAACACATTTATAAAAAACTACCCTGTTGATTAAATGTACAATTACCAAGTACTAGAAATTCCAAATGTGCCACAGAAGAGAATATTTCACTGTTGTAATTTGACCCATTTGACACAATTAAGTTTTTCTTTTCAGAAATTGGGAACGTCCTAGATTTTATTTCTAATCATAAAATCATGTTTTATTGATTGAATCTGCAAACATCAGGAATATGACCCAGTTTTTCTCAGCATTTTTGTCTTGAATAACACACAGCCAGACATTGTGGAACAGAGGTCTCTAATATGAGCTTCTCTTTTTATAAATGACTGGTAAAATCTTTCCTCAATAGCCAAAAACTTTTCTTACAGCTACGATTTTAATTTTGTCTTGCAATTTCTTGCCACCACTTTATGTCCCTCCATACGTTACAACCATTAGAGCAGCAGATTAAAGTGTCTATCGGCAGTGAGCGGCTACTTTGTTCCTGACAGTAGTAATTTGATTTGCCTCTCGGTGCTCACTCACTTATTTACCCACTGTGCTTGCCATCATTGAATAATGTGCCGCTTCTAATCAGATGTCTGACAAAAACACCCTCTATGATCAGGTCAGTGGCAAAGTGTCTCCTTTATTGGATTAAAACAGTATTTAACTGTCTGACCAGAGCACAGACATACACACACAGACAAACAAACAAACACAAGAGGGAAGTATTGGGTTTATCTGAATGAGCCTGTATTATGTGTCATAGGGCGAAAGAGGAGGATAAAGGCTGAGTGCTGCTCATTTTAACGAGGCAGGAAGCCATCAGCAACATGGGGACAAATTACCTGGAGATATGGGAATAGATAAAATGTGCTTTTATGTGTTGAGACGGGTTGTACTAAATCTGCTACAGATACTTTTTAGTTCTTGTGGGTAAAATAGGTTGAAGGTTTAGGGAAGTCTGTATAGTTCTGACCTTTCTCATGTTTTTAAAAGGTCAAATTGAACCTTCTGTATCAAAGTAAAACAGCTTAAACGAGATTTTTACTAACATTTCCCCCCCTTCAGACACCTAATTTTTTTTTTTTTTTCTGTTTTAGGGCAGTGGGGATAAATTGAAATTATTTCAACTTGTTAAAAAAGTCTTTCAGTCTTGTATAATCTACAGTAGTGTTGTCATTGTGTCCCAGTTAACCCACTCATCATTGACATTTAGGATGCTGGAGTCCGACAGTCAGACACGGTCGTTGTTTTGCAAGTGTTGAGTCAAGTTCCATAACAATCTTCATAGTTCCAAGCTTTTAATTTCCAGTAAGAGGAAGTGTAAGTGAACTTTTAGAAAATCTGAAAACAAGTGCACTTAAAAAAAAAAAAAATAAATTCCATGCAATATTAAAATGGATTATTAAAATATTAAAATGTCCTTTTGCTTGATATTTTTTTAATGATTTATAGTTGTATTGTTTAATTGATGTTGACCCACACAAGGCAGCTATTTTGAGCTAGGATTTTAGATAGAATCGGCTCAACCTGAGCTGACGGAAACTTCTGGAATAATCCCACTTTGAATAACAGAGCATGGTGTGAATGTGGCACATCTAATTTTTAGCTGACTCATATTTAGTTATTTTTTTTATCTCGGTTCTTCTTACATTTATGTGACTCCTACAGATGTTATCTGGGTGGATGGATTTCCATCTCTATGAAAAACATCATATTTATTTTCCATCTTCTATTGGCAAAATACAATACATACATTTGTTTACCTTAAGCTTGTGAAAATGAACGATATTGACTCTTCAATAAGCTGTTAATGAGTTTTATAAAGATTCTAAACTTTTAAAGTTCCTGCACAACAGAATCTAGGAGGTGTGTGACCAGTTATGTTACGCTCTTGAGGTTTTACTTAACAATTTCAAGTTTTTCTATTATTACTACATGTGTAAGTGAGTAAACAGGGAAAAAAATGATTTATGATGATGACTAAAAAAGCTTTTTCATGACATTTTGAGATTTTATTCCTGATTAAGCTGCTTGATAAGCACAGGACAAATCGTCTTCAATGAGGAAATTCTGTCATGAAAGCTTCTTCTTTACCTTCCCAGTGATAATAGTCAGATGAGTAATACATTGAAAAGTCAAACATGGTTTCTTCCTCGTCTCTGATCCGCTGCAGACTGAGGCTGGAGTGTTTTTCAGGCACCTGTTTAAAGCAGCTGAGTTCCTCTAAGACACATGGAGCAGCTGGATTCATTTCCATAGCATGTAGGTGGAGGCGGCTCTTGGCAACTGGCTCCCTTTGGTCATTAGGTCCTCATGAATATGCAGCGTGTTGTAACCACACTTTTCATTTGTTAACATGCAAACATGGATGCTATGTGCTCAATAAAACATCTTTGACTGATAGTGGCTTGAAGAAGTATTAATAATCCTTGAACTTTTTCACATTTTGGTACGTCACAACCGGCTCTAGTTTTATGAGAGTTTTGTGCCTCCAAAGATACAAGTATAATAATGTTGCCAAAAACTGACAAAGATTTAACAAATGGTTTTTAAATATAGGGCTAAGAACAAATGCAGGTTTTAGTTTTTCTTTTTCATTACATACAGTAACTGGATTAATTTTCCAGAACAAAATATTTAAAATTTGTATTTACATCTACTTTTCTTATTAGGTGAGAGACTATGTACTTTTTTTTTATTTACATAATTTTCCACTAATAACATCCAATTAAAGAAAATGTAAGTATCCTCTTTAAATTCAATAGAAATACTTTATTGTCCCAGAGTGCCAATTCATTTGCAGCAGAGTTTACAAGATACACTCATAAAAATACCAAATAAAAAAAATTTAAAAAGATGTTCTCTTACATCTCCATCAGTGATCTTTGGTACAGACATTAAGGGTGACCACTGACCTCATCTTACTTACCATGATAAGGTTACCAAATCACCACACCGTTTCAAAACTCAAAACAGATTCAATGAGATAAAAACGAGACATTTGTGAAAGACATCGATCAACATAAAAATCATTCAATTTCCTTTAAAAAAAACTGCCATTCTTACAGACAGAATCAATGTTGGCCTCTAAAGTTAGCTTTTCGTCCAACACGCGGGCCAAATATCTACAGTATAATGGCAATCTTTTGACTTTTCTGCCAGCAGTAACATCCGATTGATGATCATGAGACTCGTCTGATGAAAAAAAATTATATTTGCATTGCATTTTTGAAAAATACACTAATACAATTGATACGGTAAAAGAACCATCTCGTGCTAGTGCAAAAAATGTTTTCTCAAATTTTTATTTTTTTTTTTATTGCCGTGCTTCCATCAAGATTTATTTTCAGAATGTCAAATTGCGCGATTTTAAAATCAATGGAAACGCTGTTTAAGCCATATTTACAAGCGTATTAGTAAGATTGCTGCAGTGCTCTTCTGTAAGGTGGTTTTAAAAAACTTAGGTTAAGGTTTTATTGTTTTATTTAAAAGAGGTGTAGAAACAGGAGTGTTTGGGTATCTTCTTGCTAATAATGTGGTTCTTTAACGAGCCAGTCCCTTTTTGTTCTGATCTTCTGTCCCAGAGTAAACCAGTAAGCCTCAGCATTTGGGCTGGTAATTGCTCAGCAGGTTCAGTAAGACCCTCTGAACATGGGAAAAAGCACACATCTGGTTCAGATGGATGAATAAACTCCCACTGCTTTGGTCCGTCCTTAGTCACTGCTTAGCTTTAGTGTCTTTTACCTGCTCTGTGGCTGACAGGATCTTTGCCTCCTTCCTTTTTATCTGTTTGTTGCTCTCTTCTTCTTTCCTTTCTTTATTGATTAGCCAAGCACTTTCTTTCATTCTGGGCTTTAACAAGCAGCTCTTAGTTCAGGGTTGGAGAAATAAAAGGCAGTCTGCTGCTGTCACAGCTCCTAAGCTTGTCCCCAGAGGGCTACCGTAGGTCTTCCATAATGACTGTGCTGTAGATGCAGGGTCCTTGGAGTCCTCTTTAAATCATTGCTGTCGTTCTCATCTTTTACCTCTGTCTCTCACTCCTTCCTCTTCACCCTCCCTGCGCTCTCTGCTGTGGTAATTGCAACACAAGTTTAAGGAAGGAGTGGAGGAGGAAAAAAACTCTCCCTGAACCAGTCAGTTGACCCCTGATCTCAAAACAATTACACTCTATTGTTCTTCTGTTTGTGCTCTGCAGTAGAGGTTATTGCTGTGTTTATATGTGAGAGTTTGAGAATTCCCATCTGTTGTGATTTTGTTGTATTACTGTTCGTCCTTACGGCATTTTCTCAGGCAGGTAGTTGTGTGGGTGTTTCACACCCGGCTCTTATTCTGCCTTTCTCCGATTATAATGATGAACTCTCCATTTAATAGCTGTGCATGCTTTTGCCTCAACTGAAATTCTACAATGTCTTTAAAGTAATTTCCAAGGATAAATTACAGATCTGAAATGAAACACATTTGTCCATGGGCGTGGCTTTAACCGGCTCTTCAACAGACAACTCCAACCAACCTCACAGCTTTTAGTTACTTAAGGGGCATTAGTGTGATGTGCATGTTATTCTTTCTTTGGGTTTTTCTATTCAATAAAGTTCTTTGTGTCTTCTTTTGACTTCTTTACCTCAATCTAAAAGGCTGTGTGTGTTTTTATTTTTCATAGTATCATTTTATAACACAATCAGATAATTAGGTTACCTCCACTTGCTATTTAAATGCTGCATATATATTAAATACGACTTAAAATACATTGGACTTTGGAATTTAACTCCTTGAAATTGGGCCTCTCTCTCTTTAAAAACTCCTGCCCTTTCTGAAGCTCCACCTTCAGGAATTCATCACAACATGGCTCCTCTATTAACCCTTTAACATTTTACCAGTGATTCACTGAGAAGTATTAGTTTGGTAATTGCTTCTGGCTAGTCTGAAGGAGCTGAATGGGCGAATCATGAGGAGGGCTGCTCTGTGAGGCGGATGCTTGGAAAGTGCAATATGATGTAAAGCCCAATAAAGCACAGACCCTTTAAAATGGCTCCACTGTTGTGGTTTCCAACACACAATGATAATGGCCATGTGCAAAGTGGGTCTCCGTTTTCACTCTTTTTCATTTTTTTTTTTCTTTTAGAATATTTTGATTCTTTTTTTTTTTCCTCAAAACTCTGTTTTTGTATGTTTAAAACCCAGGAAAAATCTCAGTTTTTCTAGCTGTCTAGATTATTGTAAACAGGGCCTTTGACTGGGCTGTGTTTAAATGTCACTATTTATCCAGATTCAAAATACTACTTCAGACACTTGTAATTTACCAACAAAGGAATAGACTGAAGCCAGAGTTTATGTTTTCCCACCCTGTGAGTGTAACTATGCTTTCAAGGTGGAGTGGCTCTGAATTGACCTCATTAAATAAAGACACACTGCGTCCTCTTCTCTGTTGAGCCTGAGCAGAAACATGTCATGTTTGATCAAATTACACATAATAGCATACTATTAATGTTGTCTTTATCTGTACTTGTGGTAAACATGCAGTTAAAGGTCTGAGTTTGTTTTCGTGTTTGTGGCTCTGCAGTGGTGAAGAGAAAGGGGCGTGGCCTAAACAGCTTATTGATTATAGCTGTGTTTAACGACTGCAGCTGCTGTAAATTGAAATTATGGCTTTTGGCTGGAGCTGAAGTTCCACTGAAAAATGTTTGGAAGAGGAAAAAAACAAGAAATTTGAAAATTGCTTTGTTCCATGCTTTGATGTTAATTTCCTTTAACCATACTGAACGTGTTTGTTTTTTGTTGAATGACAGTTTATAATGTTTGATTTTTACCTTGCGAGAGCTCATCATACCTCTGTACACTTTCAGGGTGGAATGATGGAAATTTCTGCATTGGAGGCCTGGATGCACAGCCAGCCTCTTTTTTTCCGTATTAATGCAGGGTCTCTGTGGACCAGAATCAGCTTTTCTGCAGCTTTTTCACTGTCAGGCCATTTTACCTGCTAAACAAATGCTGGCGAACCTCTTAAGCCTGCTCTGCCTCATTCTTTTCCTCTCCTCCCTTTACAAGGAGTCACAGAGGATTCACTAAAGACAAAGAAGTGTTGGATTATTAAGGTTAATTGTAAATGTTTCACCGTGTTAAACATGCTTTAAATCCACTGCTTCACGTTGTGAAGTCAGTCATTAGTAAATACATTGACTTTAGGCTTTCTGGGAATGTGTAAATTAGAAATAAACACTGAAAAGCATCATGAATAGAAAGTAAAATGACATTTTACTAGTTAAGTGTATTGACTGTATTTCCTTCCTGTCTTGTTTCCAATAGATCGCTTTCTCCCAGCACAACAGCATCATGGACCTGGTGCAGTTCTTCGTTACCTTCTTCAGGTAAGCCTTGTTATGTGGGCATCAGAACCTCTGCAGAGCGTCCAGCTTCACCTTGCTGAACTGTGCTGCTCAACGGTTCAGGTCCCAGAGGCTTGCAGAGTGTTGGGGGGATGACCTGAGCTCGCAGAGTTACAGCTGCCTCAGGCAAGATAGGAGAAACCCTCAATTGTGTTGGTGGAGTCCACTTCTGCTCAATGGCAGCAAGATAGGAATGAGATGATGGGAGAGAACGACAATATGGAGCTGAATAAAACGTGGCTGGATTGAGTCTGAACAGAATCAGGACTTTAGATCGAATACTAATACTGAGCTGTTGATTAAAGTACACCAAGTGACGTGTGTATGATGATGCATCAGTTTAACAAGTACAATTTTTGTTCAAGTTTCAAAACTGACTCTATACATCCTTTACCAGAACATCTTATATTTACAATTTAATTTGCGTGCTAAGAGTCCAATTCAAAGCAACGTCTCCACAACGCGTCATTATTACTTTTGAGACTCGCTGGTGTTTGAGCTCACAGCCATGCAGACTGACATCGGATCTAATGAGAAATTTTTTTGGGGAAAGAAGTCTTCAGGTGAAATCCTGCCACTCAGCCGGAACGCCGGACAAAGTGTGTGTTTGTCTCTGCGTATGGGTGTGTGTGGATGTGTTTGTCCATGCTCGTCCTGCTCGCTGTCTTCACGGCTAACTGTCTGTCACTGTGCAGCCATAGGAGTATGTGTGAGCCGTTTTATTGCCCAGGGATCTGCTTCCGGACATCCATGACCTTCAGGCCTGCGTACTGGGGGCAGGTGATGTCATCGGTATGGGACAGCTTTGCCGTTTGCCGGGAAAGTTTGGTGTGTGTATGAGTCACTTCCCTGTTTGAGTTTTTTGTTCTACGCTGCACCAGACTCCCAGTAAGAAAAGGTTAAGCTCTCTAACTTCTGGTCTTTTCTAAGTTTAGTTTTAGTCACTGCTCTTTTTTATAATTTTAGATGGATTTATTTGTTTTAATTACATGTCCTGAAATTGACTATATACATAGTCACTTGCTGACATTTTACCACCAGTGTTACAGGCAATTCAGTGACTGTAAAAGGAATGAGATCTCCACTTTGTAGGGGGGAAATATTTAACAAAAAATACTGTATTTTTTGTTACACATCACCTTCCTAAAATAAAGGACTGATGTTTTTCTTACTTTTTTTTTTTTTGCCAAAATCAAATTTGGTTTAAAAAAAAAATAATTATTTAATTGTCTTAAAAAAAAAAAAAGAAATCAGTTTCTTTTACTTTAAGGATTATTTTTGTAATTTATTTAGTCAAAAAAGCCCCATTTTCCAATGAAATAGTAAATGATCCAAGGAGGTGAATACATTTTGTAGGCACATTAGCTTCTCTCGTTCAAAACTGTAACTGTTTTACTATCAGAAAGTGAAGTGTCTGAAATGTTGACTGAGAAGCTGCTCATTTAGACGTGTTTGCTGTCACTTTTAAGCTGCTCTGACGTTGGTGTTCTTCTGTAATAACTTCCTGATCATCACAGTGATTAGCTAAGGGGATAAAGTCAGGGATTGGTTTTAATTGGATTACTGGATGTGTGAAGCATCAATTAAAGGCTGTTTATCACGAGTCCTACTCTACCCACATGAGAAATTCAGTGAACATATATGTTGCCTAATTGGTATCCGAAGATTTCCTGACTTTGGCTGGAAGCTAAACGTTGACAGGTTGTGTACTTTTGAAGGGAAGCCGGTGAATTCTTGGACCCTGGTCGACTTGCTTCTCCGTTGGGAAAGAGAAGCGCTGATTACTAATCAGACGAGTGAGGACTGCAAGTAATTGGACAGAGCAGAACTGCAGTGTCACCAATTAGCATTTGGGCCGTGGAAAAGAAAAATATAAATGCAATGGTAATATGCATGGAGAATGTTTAGGGTAGGATAAAACATACAGCAAGGGAAGGCGAGTTCACAAAACTTTAGGACAGGAAACATTACTTGGAAACACACAGGCCCAGTTCTACAAGACATTTCAAAGTTCAACTGTTACTACAGCCCATTACTTCATTCTATTTATCTTCTTTAAATGTTGCCATCTTACAGGAAGGCTCTAAATTGTACTGTAAAAGTTTCTTGTACTCAGGAGGTAAAGCTCTCATAGAATGGTGCTATTTTTGCAGATCATTTGCTTAAACAGGATTTGTGTATTGGAGGGAAAGAAGGAGGTGCATAATTGCTCCATTATTAAACTACTTGATGTTTTTTTAACGGAAGCAAACAGATTAACTTTAAGCAACAAAGCTCTGTTGACCAGAACTATTCACATAAAGAGCACTGACGGCATTAATATTAAAGACTTATGACAGTGGCTGTCCTGAATTCTTGAATGTAATAAATCTTGTTTTTTCTTGTCAGTATAGATTGATTTATTTTTGAAAACGTTCTCACTATCCTTTTTTATTTGATCAGATGTGTTTTTTCTGTCATCTCCTGCTTTTTGGCCTACTCTGTTGTCTGAATCAGAAGCGGAATGGCAGACCAGTAACTCACTAAAGTCAATTACTCAATGGGAAGAATATCTCATTCTCTGCCTTTTTTCAGGAAGTTATTTCTATGTCCTCAGAACATTTTATTAGAGCTAACAACGTTAGTATTTGTATAATTTTTAGAGTTAAATATTATGAATTAGTTCACTTTGAAATGCAAAAGTATGCTACTTTGAATATATCGGAACCTATGGAGACCATTAGATGCAGAACATAATAATGGATTTGATCACCCTGGATTGGACTTAGGGTTCATTCACACAGCCTGGTTCAGTCAAACTCTGGTTCATTTGTCTGTAAAGTCCAGTTCATTTGGGAGCAAAAACGTGAACAGTGGTTCGTCTACAAACCTCTGCCTCGGTTCAGTTGAAGTGAACTCTGGTTCAGTTTGATTGCAAATGTAACACCAAGTGGACTGTAGACTGCTCCAAAAGCAGGAAGCAAACTACAATGCAGGGCATTCTGGGTAAATACAACCAAACCAAATGCAAGAGTTTAGCGCTAACGGGAGAAATGACTCCTTGTCTTTTCCCAAAGACAAAAGAAAAATCCTACAACATCAAAATCTGACACTACTTGATTGTTGTTTACATTTTGTGAAGAAGGAAGTTGCACTCATATCTTCTTCAGGGGTTTTTGTGTCCTTTCCTTCAGTGGTTCTTGGTGCAGCGCCACCACAGGCGAGGAAAGGAAACATCTTTTTCAAATGACTTGTTTCATTTGATACAGTGCAGTATGAAAGCGAACCTCACCAAGTGAAAATGTAACAAAAGTTGTAATTTTGGTCCCCAATTGAGTCTACCGGACCATCAGGTGTAAAAACAGCTTTGAAACTTCCAAACTGAAGTAACTTTCAGGCCCAGACAAGACTGTTGTACATGGGATACAGATTCTGTGGATTAATGTTTGTGATATAAAAACAGTGAAGAAAGAAGGTCATGTTTAAGTTTGAACACAACACACCCGTCCTACTTTACACAAATCTAGATTTTTGACAAAATGAGTGAAATCAATTTTAATTAAATCCTTTACATCAGGATAAAAATTTTAATTTTGTGCAGTGGCTTTTTGTGCAGCAAAAATTCCCCAGATGTTTTCCACTTGTTGAAGAAAGTTTTACTTCCTAGCAAAGCTTGCAAGGTAAATCATAAGTTCAGAGATGCAGAAAAAAATCCCTCTGCTGCCACCTTAATTTGGGACTTTTACCGGCAGAGCAGAACACGGTTCAGCAGAAATATGTTTTGCTTCCCACAGTTAGAAGCCTCACCTCAGTCTGTTTCTGCAGTCAGAGTTGATTTGCTGCCTCTGCAGATAGAAAACTGCTTCTGCTTCTGATCATGGGCTATTTGTGGCCGATGTTCAACGAATAGCTTATTGATTTTAGCTTGCCTGCTGGCGTTAAGCTGTTTCATGGTGCTCTCCTTCATATCTGTTTATGTCTGTTGCAGGAAGCAGTTACTGTTTTGTGTAGCTGTTAGCTGAAGGCAAGTTGCATCAGTTAAGAACAGACAGACAAACTAATGCAATGGCTCTTCTAAGTTCATACACTGAATCACAAGACTGAATATTACTTAATTGAATTAGTGTAACATTTTTACACATAAAGTTTGAGTTTATTTCAAAGCCCTCAAACTGGTTATAAAACATTTGTAATAATTAAATGTAAGTAATGTTTATATTTACAACTAATTTAACCATCAAAGCCAATGTATCAACTGACTAAATGTAACTAAAAATAATGTTATGTGAATCAGATTGAAAACCTGTGTAGGTATTAAAATAAATAATTGAAAACATTTGTAGCATATAAATCACCAATGACTTACTAAAAAAGTGTTTTAATACTTAAAAAGTGTTTTTATTGCTTAATTTGCTACATCTGACACTATTCAGCTTAAAAACAACAATATAAAAAGCATCTCACAGAACATGAACAATTGTATATTCCTGCATTCCTATAGAAAATTTAATTTCTTTTTGTTAAATGGGGTAATGTCTGATGTGTAGATGCTAACAAGACTAATTAAACAGCCTAGCTAACGTAGGAGATTAATGGCTTTGCCACGATAGTTCTGTAGATAGAAGAGGATACTTCATTCTCACATCTAGCTTCTAGTCAAGAGATTTCCAAGAAATTTTTTATTTGTTTTAAATTACTTACCTCAAGTCAGGTAGAAACTTCTTCTGTTGCCTGCTGTATCCGTTAGCAACCTGCTGTAGCCATTAGCAGCTACAGCAGCTGCTTCAGATTGGTCCTAGAGTAATGATGTCACATGGTCGTTTTTCTTTCTTTTTTTTAAGTTTTAGGCTCTGATATAAAATTGTGTTGGTTTCTATAGTTATTTTACTTCCTAAAACTAGTTGCTTACTACTTACTGCGGATGTTGCACTTCATCATCCTCAGTTTGTTTAACCAGCCTGATTGCTCTTACTTGTAGGTGAACAACCTTAGAAACTGTGACTGTAATGTGGTTCAGCTGAATGTTAACAAACCCACCGGATTCTCTTCATTTTATTTCCATTCTCCTCCCTAATGCCTCTGTAATGACAACAATTAGCCACTCTGCTCCATTGGTTTGATGTCCTAAGCTCAGGTCTTATAACCCCATAATGGAGAGCTGAGGTAAGTTAGTGGAAGTGGTGAATAATCGGCCTGATTGGGTTTAAATCCTGCCCACTGGAGGGTAGTCAGAAAGTCAAGATAGAGGATTGTTGCAGAGGATTCTTTTTAAATCTTTAATTGTTCTGGGAATAATCCATATAACAGGTGCCTCTGTTAAGCCTAGTGTCTGTTGCCAAATAAGAGAGTATGTTGGCATATACTGGAAGAATTGCTCTTTAATATTTTATTTGATCAATATTGCTCTTGAGCAATCCAAAACAAATGCAGACAATGTTAAGAGCTTCTCAGACAACATGGCATAAACAAATGCATAAACATTATTGCAATCTATTACAATATGTGCATACCCTGTTATACTCCTGCATTTATCTGTCATGTCATTGATTAAATATTTGGATAAATCCAGTAAACAACTGATATTTCCAAATGATATTATACATTTGTATAATTTCATTTAATAATATTTATTTGTTAGCCTACTTATATATGGTAGCATTAACATTTAGTTAATGCTGGCTAAAAATACAATTATATAAATGTTTCAGCTAAATGCTGACTTTGGCAAGTAATTAATACTAATGTCAGCATTTAGCTGAAACATTTCTATATTTGTATTTCTTATTAGCATGTAACTGCTAATGTTACCATAAACTTGCTAACATAGTGGATAGTGTTAATGTGACTTGTTTATTAACATGTTAAAAGCCATGGTCCTTCAATAAAAGTGAGTAGTTATCACTGTTGTCTTGGAAACTAATGCAGACACAGTCTTATTCAGCAATGCTCCATATGCTCTTCTCACTTGTCAGAGTACACCACCATGTCATCCAAGTAGACTACACAACTAGCCACGAAGGACACTCAGAAGACTGAGCGTCCTTCATGTCCTTTAAAGGCCAAACCAACTCCGTTAGGAGCAGTCTGAAACTTTTTCATTTCAATCTTGAGCTGATGGGTTGCAATTTTTTCCAGTAAGCCATTTTTAAATTCCTCCAACAAAATTAGATCATGGAGATGATCAAAGTTCTTAACATTTTGTGCAGCGCACACTGCCAAATTCAGCATAACTTTGATTGTCGGCTTTTTTTTTCTTTTCTTTTTACCCCTCCAGGGGGTCTTTTGTGGGTTCTAGTGTCCCTTATATGACTGTAGGCTGACAGGAAAGGAGGAAGGAGAGGGGGGGAGACATGCAGCAAATATCGTCGGGTCTGGGAGTCGAACCCGTGACGGCCGCGTCGAGGACTCAAGGCCTCCAAACATGGGTCGCGCTATACCCTACGCCACCACCACATGGCCCGATTGTCGGCTTTTTTATAGTGGCAAAAGTTTTGTCTGTATGCCTCAGGCACAAGCTCATAAGCTTTTTCCACTGGACTCTTTACTGTATCATAATTTAAACTGTCACTGGGTGACAGCGAGGCATAGGCTTCATGTGCTTTACTGGTAAATACACAGTACAAAAGCAGCGGCCAAACATTCTTAGGCCAGCTCAGTGTCGTTGCCACATGTTCAAATAAGATGAAATTCTTGTCCACATCTAACTCCATTTTACACACCTCAGCATCAGAAGCCCCAAATCCACTCAGGGTGGTTGGTTTGGGAGGGAGTCAATTTTTTTGTTCAATCAACGCAAACAAAAAAGAAGGCGCCTTTTAATCACTTTTTTTTCTTTTAACTATAGGTAATTCAAAATGAGCAGCAATGAGTATGAGATCCTTTTTACTGCATCCACTAAGCTTCTCCAAAGTAGGCTCAGCCACAAAACCGTCCAGATCAAACTCCCATTTTTGAGCAAAACTGTAATCACATGCCACAGGGAAAAAGGCCAAGCTAAATGGCAAACACAGTGTAAAGTGTATTACTTTACACTGTATTTGTAATACAGTTTGTAATACAAATATAATGTATTTGTGGGGTTGCTTTATGGGGGATAAAGCAACCATGTCCCCACTATGCTTTTTCTGCCTGCCACGACTCACCTGTCTAACTAAGTCCTGGCTTTTCACGTGGATCGCCGGCGGGTTTATTAAGGTTCAAACCAGTAAGAAATTAATCTCACAGTTTGGCCCTGAGATCGTTGCTCGTGCAATGAACGCCAACCGCAAACCTCCACAACACTACAAAACAACAAACAGGTGAAGTCTAAAGCGACAACACCTCTTAGCCTAGCAGGAGACACAGTCACTGAAACAGAACCAACACTGATACACAATCCCTAAAAACACTTCATTCACCTGTACAATGGACCAACCTACCAAACATGCCACAGCTACCCACAACAAACAAGCTGTTTAACAAAGCCGTATTCGTCCGAACCACAGACTGGTTCCCACAATGTGTTAAGCGAACGACGCACCCCACGCCGCATGGCTCCAGATCCGGCTCCACCTCTGGATCTGGTTCTGGATCTGGCCTCTGGCTCTCTTCTTCCATGATTGGAATGAAAGCTCCTTATATATGGTCCAGGTGGACACGTGACCATAAGCGCCTCCCATCTCCAAGACATTCATTGAAGAACAGTTAACAGGCCACAATGTAGCACAGCTGGAGGGTTGCGGGGTGGGGGGGAGCGTCATAGTGCCCATCTCTAACTAGCAAGTTGCTAATGTGGTAGATGATTGTTATTAATAGCTAACATGCTAATTTCACCAGTAGAATCGAACAAAATATTTCTAATATGCTTATAGTTATCATAGCTAAAGATGCTAGCAAAACAGCTCGTTGTATCTACATTTGTCAACAAGAGACTATCTTGTTAGTATGTTTTAATCTTTTAACGTTATAGTCTTGAAGGATTTACATTTGGATTTTCCGAGCTCAGTCCTTTACCTTTTTAGTTTGTTATACATTCAAGAACAGAAAAGAAAAACTTATTGTAGATTCAGTCAGTTCACTTTCACTTTAGTTTCTTCAGCAATTTTCTTTAGTTTCAGCTTCTGCTAGTTAGCATGCTCCTGAAACATTTCTTCAAAATGTTTCTTTGAAGATTTTAGCTTCAGCTTACTGATTTAAATTGGTAAGCCAGTCAAATTGGTAACTTTTAACAGGAGTTGTAAGTCCTGCCATGAAGGGAAACCATGGTGGGATTCTTGAACCAACCGGTTTTCCTCCAGTAGCTGCCGCAGTCAGTGTATTGTCCTCGTCACCAGAGGGAGATTTCATTTCCTGGTTCTCTGAGGTCGACAACAGACTAAAGAAGCCCCGGCTGCTGCCTCCTCGGCGCATTGACTCTGAGAAAATTTCACTCTCATTACAGATCCAGTACCCTTAACAAAGCTGTCATCTCCATTCTGAAACATCTGAGGAAGCATGCACACAGCAATACTATTTCCCTCAACTGGATGAAGAGGAGAATTGTCCCAGAGCTGCTGCTCTCAGCAGTTTCTTAAGCACTTCCTGTTGTTAGGACTTTGGCTGCGCTTGTTTTGAGTTTTTGTCAGAAGTTGCGGTGTGAGAAAGGGTCTTTGTGTGGCCCAATAACTTAGCCCTCCGGATACTGAACTTTGAAACAGTGTGTGTGCGTGTGTGTGAACAGGAAGGCTTGTTCTTTGTTGCTGGTTGACCTCTCGCTGCTCTTTGCTGTCCTGCAAGCTCCCTAACTGCCTGCAGTCACTCCAGATTTGTGTATCGCTCAGATGTCTGGAGAATTTTTCTCCTCTTATTCAAATTTGCTGGAGTCAGTGCTAAGTAACTGAACATGCTGCTCTTCCACCATACATTTCTCTGTACTGTTTTTCTGCTGCAGTAAAGGCCGCTAAAAGCAGGAAACACATGCTGTTTGAAAATTTGTCATTTGTGGAGTACAGTTATGTAAAGCCATATAAAAAGCATGATGACATTTCCAAAAGAAGAAAAATGATAATGCAAGCAACAGCATTTTAGTTTTCATGGTATTTAGTTTGCAAGAAATTGGCTATGGAAGAGTAAATTTCCACCAAAAAACTTGCAGAAATTTCTAAATTAATTTCATGTATTTACAAGACAGTACTTGGACGTTGTCTGATGTTGAAAAGTTATCAGTTTGCAAAACAAAAATTACACTTTTTCACAATAAAAGGCATACATTTACAATATGAAAACTCATTTATTCTCTGACATTGTAAAGTTAGAAACTTGTAAGAAAGAAAGCAAAAGTTTTCTAAGATTGTAATTATTTTTTTGCGTATTCTGGACTTCGTTCGAGGCGATCATGGCAACTTTGCACACAGGAGATGTTATGAACTAGAAAAAAGCTCAAATCTATCATGTAAAGTTTGGAAAATGTCCAGATTCTCATCTCCCTAAATTTACCTGTTAAGCCTCAGAGGAGACGTCTGTCACTAGTTGCAAATGTCCAACTATTGGAAAATTTCTGACTTAATGTCAGAAAATGCCTTGGTATAAAAGCTTGTACCCACTTTACAAAAGTGAAGATCTTTACCATGTTGTTTCAAAAAATAATATTGTAGACAGAGGATCAGTTTCAGAAAAGTTTCCATCCACCAGCCGCACAAATACACCACAGCATTGTATTAAAAATACCAAACCCACAGGGGGCAGTCTAGTGCAAAGCTGAAGCCTGTGTCAACCAATCAGATTGCCTCAGAACAACCATGACTTCCTGTTGTGTATTAAACATGGTGGAAGGAAGTTCATTTGTGTGGACTGATAAATAGGTTTAATTAGTTTTAAATAGCGTATTAGAATATAAGGTTAATAAACACAAGACGATGTCAGAGCAGATATGTGGTGCATTATTTGTCTCATACTGTAATGTGAGCAATCACTACATCTCCATTTTACCATATATAGACAAATAGAGTTTTATCAAAAATCCACTTTGGTGAGAGTTTTTATAAATAATTTTTAAATATATTGACCTGAGTTTTCATGTGGATGAAAAGCCAAAACACATAAACATTTATTTGTTTCCTCAGATATTTGGCTACATGTAGACTAAGCCTAAATATCATAAATTTATCCCTTCAGTCATGAAAAATTTCTCTAGTTATTTGTGAAGTTAATCTTACAATGTTCAAGTTAGTGAAAATGAATACTCTGTTACAGTAACAAGAATATTGTTACCATATTAAAATTGCTGTTAAACAAGTGAAGTCATTTGAACATGTGTATTAAAAAAGATAGAAAGCATGGAAGGAGATATAAATGATCTGTGTTCCTATCAACATCACTATGAGTTGATAGTGATGTTGATGAGTGCATTTGACAAGTTTTAATTGGACTGAGGTCTGAAGTTTGGCTGGGCCATTCTAAATGTATGATATGCTTTCAGATAAAGCACTACACTGGTTACAAAACAGTTTCTTCTGAAACCCTAACCAAAACAGTTTCAGTTACCAGTCTCTGTTTTCTATCTAAAAGATATTCATGCAAAATCCATATTTTGAGACTTCAGTTTTCCTGTTTGTTATCCCTTTTGTCTTTGACTCTTTGTGTTAACACACATCTCACAACTGCACAAAAATCTGAAAAAAATGACTGCCAGATTTTGCGAAACACAAAGTCACAGCCCAAACATTTTGTCATGGTTGTAATAATGAAGCAGTTGATCTCTGTTGGGTCATTAATCTTCCTTTTGCTGTTAATTTCTTTAACATTTGGTCTGATTTTTAATTTACATGTGATTTTTAATTTTGACAACAACAACTTATTTTATGTGGACTCTCATGCATTCGCAGTTATGAATATAAGGTTGGGTACAATTTATTTGTCTTTGAAGTGCTTCTCTGATAAAAGTTATACTCTAAGTCACTGAATGTTCCTTGTTTACAATGTACAAATTTTAGTTATTTTTACAAAAATCTTTTTGTGAATTTCAGATATTCTTGAGCTAAAACATTTTCTGAAAATTTTAATTTTGTCCTTCATAAAGATCTTCTTGGAATACATCCTTACTACCCGATTCTACGCTGCAAAAGAAGTTTTAATTTTTATTATTTTCACATAAATCAATCTGAGTAACTATAGCAACCAAAAATGATTTAACTAATTGCACCACTCTTCTCTCTCCAGCTGTTTCCTGTCGTTGCTGCTGGTTGCCGCTGTGGTTTGGAAAATCAAGCAGACCTGTTGGGCTTCCCGGCGTAGAGAGGTAGGTCATGCCCATTCCTGTGTGTTACCAATTTGTGTTGGATTGTCGAGCTGCATGTATGCGTGTTTGGGCGCGTGTGTGTGTGTTTGATGCAGCTGATACACTGATCCATTACTCCGCCCGCAATTTGTGAAGGGTGCATTAATGTCACGAGTTCCCAAAAAAGGGAAAAGAAATGTCTGCCTAATGAGCGTCGCCATGACAGTAAACAAGGCCATTCCCCTTAATTAGTGCTCCTCATGAACCAATTAACTCAGATGAAGTGATGCTAAACGAAGTGGAATGGAGTGATATATCACTTAAAGCATCAACAGATGCTGCATCGCTTCAGATTTAGTCTTGACCCTCCCAGGCATGCAGACACTCACACACACACGCCGACAAACACGCACACACACTCCCAGACGTAAAGGAACACAAACAGTGAAATTTGCCCCCAAATCAATTAATCATCATCAGTTTTGTTTCAGCATATTTAATTATCAGTCACAATTGATGGTTTGTTTCTAAATGTGTGATGTTATTTTTGTTTTTCTAATTAATCTTTAAGGAATAATTGTTTGTAATTCATTGACTTTTTCCCAACTTGCCCCATACGTAGCACTGATTGTTGCCACCTGAGTACTGTCAACTGAAACTTTATGTTTATTAAAACCTGTCATTACACTCAATCTTTATGTTTATTACTAGAGCAACGTAAGTTTATTGATGTTGCCCCACTCATGTAGGAAATAATTAAAAGTGCTTTATAGGAAAATAAAAGACAAAAAAAAAAAAAATCAAATCAAAATTGCATTTAAGTTCTCGTATTATCATACTCCCATAATTTTTATTTTTTTGAAGGACGTTTGAACAAAAATGTGTCTGATTGTGGCTGAATCCCCTCTGATTCCAGTCAAAGAACACCAGTTTACTGTATTCTACATACAAAATTTGCTTAACATGAGTACTGTGCATTGATTTGATTGTCAAATCAAATGAAATCCATCAGATTCAAACCATAGTGGATATTTATTGTGACCTAACAGAAAACATAACATGTAAGGTCTGTCATTCATTAAACACACCTTCATTGGTGAGGATGACAAATGCTTGTATAAATAAAGTGCTCGACTTGGGAAAAAAAATTGTGAAGGAAAAGCTTGAAGTTCCATTTTTCCATTTAACATTTTGACTCAAGCAACTCAAAAAATATGAAGTTAAATCTCAACAACACATCTTATATAAACTCTTGTGAACTCTTCCTTGTCCTACCAGAATGTAAAACCTGGGTTAGATGGAGTCAACTATTTTCTATCACTACTGATATGAGGAGCTTCTGTTTCTGAACATGAGACACAAAGGTTCAGTAGCACAAGAAATAACTCTGTCCATTCCAGACTTTTCTGTTTTTGCTGTAGATTTCTTGTTTTTAGGACGCTGCCATTTGTCCTTTTTTCTGTCTCACCCATTGGGAGTTATTTGTTGCTCTTTGTTTTTCACTATTTTTGCCTTTTTATTAGTAACTTCTCTTGATCTGTCACCTGTCTAATCTTAATAATGCTATTTTGTGATAACGATAATAGTGACATTAAGAACTATTTGATACTTCTTTTTTATGCAGCTGTGATTGTAATATGCGTCATTACGACACCAGTCACATAAGGAAATATAATTTTTATCACTAAACTTCACATTATATTTTCATATTTATTGAGATTTATCAATGTCCTCATTGAACAAACAGTGGCAAAGAATAACAACCCAGACAATATGGACATCATTATTTGGAATTTATGGTGACAACAATAAATCTAAATTGCTATCATAAGAAATTGATCACCATCGTCGATAATACAATTAATGCCCACCAATAACATGATGTTTCCTGTTTTGTCACCAGTCTGCTCTGTTGTTTGTTTTGATTCACAGTGGTGAAACCTGAAACTGCTTCTGCGTGAGTTACACAATAGGTTGTTGCTAGGTAACCAAAGAGTGAGTGAGTTAGTGGATCCTACCCACTTTGCTTAGTTAGCCCTGGGAGGTTGAGCAGCTAGAGCTTTTCCTCTTCCTATATCCCCCAGAATGCCTTGTGGTTCTGGATCAGAGTTCTAGGAAATTATTAAAAATTCCATCAAATACAGTATGTTATCTATTGATATTGATCATGTCTATCGTGATATATATTGTTATTGATTTATTGCCTAGCCCTACCCTTTACATAACTTACTTACACCTAGTTTGCAGTTCACTTTGTTCTGCTGAGACTTTCCATTGTAAATAAACATCTGACCCAGGAATGACAGTAAATACTGCCACCATCTGGCTTTAATGTGGTGTTATGCTCAATGGTCGCCGAGAAGATTCTTACTGTATTATAAACATATTGACTTCTCCAACAAATTTCTTTTTTCCTCTTCTTGTCCACTTTGTCTGCTCACAGGTGTGTTATTTCCAGAACAGTGACTGATACCTGACTCAGATGTGTGTTTAGCCATCTGTGAGCGGCCATCACGCTGTTTGTTTAGCCTGTTTTCTTCACTCAGGAGCCGTGTTCTGCTTGTTGGCTGGCTGCTCGACACTCGGCTACATTATTTATGAGCTCCGCTCTCACATCACAGCAGAGCCGCAGTGCTGCTTTTACTGCACCGTCGGTTTGTTTACATCTAAGCCTTAGTTCTTCATTTTTCAGTGTTCTCTCTGAGTCACCCTCATTCGTCCGTTTCAAAAGCATCTCCAACGGTTAATTTGCAGAGACTTTAAAAGCTGGCCGTTTAGGCTCCACGTTTCTAATATCTGCAGTCAAATTTGAAATGAAATCATCTACGTTTAAACTGCATGATTAATTCTTCTCATTCGGTAAAGAGGAAGCAAATTGAGAGCACTCAGATTTGGATACGTGATTTGGAAGCTCAGATTTTGATGAGTAATGATTCTGAGCCCAACTTGGCCAAAAAACATGAAGTATTAAAAATTATTCTTCTCTCATTTCAGTCACCAACCATTTCTTCATAGAAACTCTGTAACAGAAGTACAGAATGTCTAACACAGATCTTTACCTTATTTACGTCGGGTGTCAAACCTCTCCTTACTTTAAGAACAGAAGGCCTGTTGTAAGGACATGTGAAATACTGCTGCATTGAATTCTTTTACACAAGTAGGAATTTCAAACTGAAATCAGAAAACCAATTGAGAGATTTGTACTTTTTCTTGATCTCTGACCTGAAAATCCTATAAACACAGATTAAAGATAAGAAATAAATTCTCTTGAACCTGTCGTGGAAAAAAATACTATTTCCAATCACTGTTCAGGTAGAATCACTTAATCAGGTTTATTCATATATTGTACACAATATAGAGAGCTTGTAGGACAATCAGTAATGAAGCAGGTCTGGATGTGAAGCTCCCAAGCTCTGCCAGGCAGAGAAACACATGAGTTTTATACCAAGGATAATAATAAAAAACAAGGGGTGAGACAGTCTGGTTCTAATGCAGCTGTAGAAAACAACTTCCAACCTTCTGCATGTAACCCAAATAGTTCTTTTGGTGAGAGTTCACAAGCATTTCATATAACATGACTAGCAGATGTGACCTTATTGTAATTTTTCCATCACAAACCCTAGCTTGACCCAAAAGAAGGCTCTGTTGCCATGGAAGAGATCCTGAATGAAACAAAGAAAACTCAACCATCAATCATCAACAACTAAAGACTGGTTACCCTGAAATCCCACATCATGAAGATCCTGGAGCGTCTACCTGATCTGCACTGTGAGAAATTCTAGAAGACACAGGTGGAGCCTCAACAGTCATCTGGAACTATGACTACCTCACAAACAGACCACAGTTTGTGAGACTGAAGGACTGTGCGTCTAACTGGGTGGTCAGCAACACAAGAGCACCACAGGGGACTGTACTTTCTGCATTCCTTTTAAATATCTACACTTCAGACTTCCAGCACAAGGCTGTCATTTCCAGAAATACTCAGATGACTCTGCATGTGTCAGGTGCATCAGAGACGGACAAGAGGCAGAGTACAGAGAGCTGGTGGACCGTGCTGTGTCATGGTGTGGGAACAATCATCTCATCCTAAATGTGAACAAAACAAAGGAGATTTAAATAGTCATTTTATAGCACAATCAAGATCGGTTGTTGTAAAATTGCTGCATATATCAAACATCACTTTAAAGAAATGCGACTTTGCAATTAGACGCCTTGAAATTGGGCCTCTATCTCTTTAAAAAGTTTTTCCTCTATCTGACTCTGCGGCTTCAGCACATCATCACAATAATGCTCCTCCATTATTCCTTTTATACCACTGTAATGTCATCTGAATTGCTAAATACCATTTAATAGCTTAATTGCTTTTTCATTTATTTGAATCTTCATGTTAAGTCTGCAGGCATCAAATCACTAAATTGTTATATATTTCACATGATTTTTCACTGTTCGGCTGGTTTCCTACCCAGTTGTGCGAATGCGAGAAGTGATGGTGAAAGCTCTGAGAATTAATTCTGAGATCTTTAAAAAACCAGCCTCAGAGGGATCTGATTCAGTTTAGCAGTGAAGTGTTGCTAATTCCTTCTCACATGTTCAGACAGCATTTCTCCATAATCCATCTGTTCAAGTCACCAGGGTTTATCAAGACAGAAATAAAATCATTTTTGCTGTGGAATGGTGTAAAAACAACAGTGTCAATCCTGCCAGCTCAGAAGAGAGAGTTATCGTTTTTTCCAGTGTAAGCTTCATTGTTCTGCCTCTGCCGGGCTCTCCAGAGAGCAGGCCTGGTGGGGAACCCAAGCAGAAGGTGAAAATGGGATCGCTCCACCGTTAATTATGGATCACAAGCAGCCATGAGACCACAGAGAAAACTGCTTATTTATAGAATCACAGCTTCCTGTTAATTGCTTTTCCATGTGCTTTTTTCCTATATTACCAACAAGCCTTTTTGGATCTGAGATCAAACAATCAAACACTTTGAAATTTTAATACGGATGTATAGAGACACCGAGTGTGCAAGAGATCTTCGACTTTCTCCAACAGGCTTCATTTTAAAAAAAAATCCACAAATCCGAATATTCCTGTTAGGTGTGTGAATAATCATAAAGGTCAGAAGAAAACCTAAAAACAGTCAAAATGAAAATAATATAATCCATTTAGCCAGTTCAATTTAAAGACAATTTTCATCATTCATTGAATCAGACCCAGAGGACAACTTTTGGTCCATTCAAAACTCCACTGAAAAACATCATGTATATGTATGTTGAGTTAAAAAATTCTGTTATTTTTCATACAAAACTAAACTAAAAGTAGAGGTACATTTTAACTCTGCTAGAGTTGATAAAGTTCACCAAATTTTAGGTTCAAGTAGTTTGTCATTGCATCAAATTGAGTTCTACTTCACATAAAATGTTTTTGACTTCAAAAAGATATATAATTTCTTTATAAAGAACTCCATTAAGTGCTTGAGCAGAAACTAAATTTTTCACAGAAATACAAACCAACTCCTGATGGAAAAAATGTATGCTATGTAGTCAGAAAAAGCAATAAGTCAAAAATTCAGAGGACATTATTTGATTAGGATATTTGATTCAAATGAAGAACAGCAGCAAATGGGTCAAAGCAGAATCTATGATTCTGGTTTTTGCATGTGGAGTTGTTGGGATCGCTTTGGCAACTTTTAGACTTTCCCTTCATTTAAAAGATTAAGAACACAGACGTCAGGTTTGACAACCAGAGATGTTTTGAATGGATTCTTTTCACCACTTCTTGAATTTGCAAGATCAGATTAGGTTAACTTTCAGTTTCATCTAAGTTGTAAGAGATATTTAGCAAAGATGAATCCAAACGCTGTTGTGTCATTTGAAAACTTTACCGCGTTGACTAGGTCAGAGCAAAACTGGTCAGAGCAAAACTGGCCAGAGCTAGTCTACTTTCACCTTCTGGTATGAACATGAGAGCTGAATTACTGAAGCCTCCACTTTGCTTCTTCAGAGTTTAAGACTTTGCTTAAGCTCATGTTGTTCCTCTAAGAAGTCTTTACTGTAATTTCACATCTGCGACCAAACGCTGCTCCAATTGTGCTTGGGAAGACTCGTCCTGAAGTTTTTCATCGCTCTGCAGCTTCTAAAGAGGAAGCTCACTCTGAGCAGACTACGCTGTTGGCCAGAAGCGCTGCCTGACCTCTGCAGTACTCAGCCGCTGTTACAGAGGCCCTCACATCGATTTCCTTAAATTAGATGTTTGCTCTCCTCTTCTATGAACCAATTAACATATTGTGGCGTTTTTTTTCCTCTCTCTCCCTCCACTCATTAAGAAGCTTGGCTCAGAGATGCTCCGCTCTGAATTAGAGGAGGGGGAGAAGTCGTTGCATAATGAAGAGAGCTTGATTAAAATTTAAGTTTTGAGGCTGTTCTGTTTGTTTAGGACGTGTCTGTGCTGCACTGTAACTGGCGAGTTGGCTTGTGGAGCTAATTATGCTGCAGTAAACTCTTCCCTGAGGTCTTTCACAGATTCATTTTCAAAAGCTAAAGGATGAGTAAAGTTAATTTTACTGAAAGGATTGTCAAAATTATGGTGCCATTGAGCTTGAAGGCTTTTATTAAGACAGTCGGTAGTATTTCAGATCTCGACAAAAACTTTTCAATAAATCTTACGACGCATTTAGCTTAAGGAGTTTTTATTTTTTAAAATAATTTTTTACTAAATCTCTGGCCTCCGCAGTTCTACAGAGGTGACGTTATGCTCTGATTACTCAGTGCTTGGCTCGGCTCACCCCAATCTGCAGTTGGAGAGATTAGCTTGTCTAGACCAGTGAATGCCAAATTACTTGTGTACATGGGGGTTTTGAGTTTGTGTGTATTTTGGTGCTGTACAATGTGCATGTTGGAGTGTCCAGCTATGTGGCCCGGCATAAGTGGAGATGGCAGAAAAGGTTCAAATGTGGCCAACCGTTGCCGGGTTTCTGTTGATGACCGCTGTGGCAACAAATCAAAAGTAAATGCGCTGGAATTGGATGCCACCTTTATTCTCTACAGTAATTCACAAATACTTGTGCATGACGGGAAGAAATAAACGTCTGCAGATCTGTGGATGATCAGTTTTATTTGTGTACAGCAGCACTATACAAAATCGTCATTGTAGTACCAAAGTTCCTATTATTCCTTAATAGGAGATTAAGAAAAAACTAAAGTATGTTACACACGCAGCACAGCAGACGCGCTGATTTGAGTGGAACAGCCTTTTTATTTTGTGAAAACAGAAATCAGATTGTTTAGTAGTGTTTCGCTGACATGCTGACGACCGTCCAGCAGCTTACATTTATACGACTAAAAATTTCATAATTACAGTTGTTTGCACTGTCTGTTGAATATTATGTACAGCAAAAAAGAATGTTAATCACCATAGATAGATAGTCATGAGCTTAACATACATCACATTTAAAGTAAAAAAAAAAGTTTCCAATTGTATACATATAATGCACCAGGGCTTGAAAAAAATCTGTGATACAAGCAATCTTGTAATTTCCCTCTAAATTAAAGAGGAAATAACTGTTTCTTCAACAAATGTACCAACGGTTAATAACGTCCAGTTAACGGTCAACTTGATAGTAGTTAGCATTTATGCTAGCTGTAGTAAACAGTCATTTACACAGAAATATCTCAAAATAGAATCGATGTCAATAAATCACTGTGCTGACCTTTCATAAAAACCTATTAACAACAGCGCCTGTCTGTTATTACTTGTGCATGTAATACAGCTGTGAGAACAGAAATCTAATTATTTACCATACCTGTCAAGTCTCACTGTCGGTCCTCAGTGTGAAACAAGCTGCGGAGTTAGTGGGTCAATATTGTTTGAGTACCAAAGCCCCTCTGGTGTGTAATTTAGCTGGTGCATTTGAAACTTTGTTAATTAAAGAGTGAAAAAAGACATCATGATTTCATGATATTTTGTTTTTAACTACTAAAAAAATTTCCTGAACTAATAATAATAATTAGAAAGCTTGTGTGTGATTTAGACTGACACTGCAGAGTTTTTTTTGTTTAGGACAGTTGGCAATCTGAGATAACATAGACACCAAGAGCCTCAGGAGGAATCTTTTTTTGACATAACTTGAAGGAACAACACCAATTTCCAGCTGCTGTACTTTCTGTAACCATGGGAGCCACCATCAGTAGGCTTGGTTCAAATAGTGCTGCGTCAGTGTGTGCTCCAGTAGCATTCATCTGTTGCTTTTCTTGACCGAGGTTCTCAAAATCAAGTCTCTCTTGTCCACTCTCCACTGTTATGTGTGTGTGGACACATTGTTGTCTGTCCTGTGTGTCCTGAGTCGCCCTTCAAGGTGTCTTTTGTTTGAACACTAACCATTAATACAGTTATTAGATTTCTTAATATTGCTGACAATTTATTAGTTCCATTTTCCCATAAGAAAAATAATCTGCTAGTGGAACAAGTAATATTTTTGAATCAATATTAGGGAATTATTGACCTAAAACAAGCTCCAATATCTTGCTGAAAAGTTACTTATAAGTTTGTTTTGTCTTAATATTTGCACTAATTAGACCAGAAATACTTGGTAAGTTACCCACTTGTCCTTGTGTACACTATCCCAACCACTATTGAGCAGAAAACTTTATCAAATGTGTGGATGTACTCTAAATATGTATTGTAAGGAGAACTGCAAACAATTTTCCATTTTTTAAATAAAATGTGTCTGACTTTACTGGGTTAGTGTTATTAACTTGCCTAAACATCTGTGCTTCTGACCACTTTTTAAGTTCATTTCAATTAATGTGTAAACTCAAGTTCTGTTTACACATTTTACTGATTTTGAAAAATTTCAAAAGGAGGAGATGCTGTGAATGTTAAAGTTTCCTGCACCACTATCAGCAGTAGCCAGGTGACCGCTTTCGCCATCGGAGATCCAGATTAGTGGAGTGGTGTTCAGAGAGGAAGTGAGCAGCCCCCCAAACGGCAATCGCCAAACTTCAAAAGCACAGAGAGGAGGAAGACAAGGCGGTGTGGAGGGGGGGGGGTTGTAGTTTTCAGGGACACAGCAAGGACATCTGCCCAGAGCCATATGGTGGTTGGGATGGTTTTATACGGTTATTTTTTGTCTGTCTATTCCGATTTTTACCGGAAAATGCCGTGGGCCATCCTTCTGTAATAATACCTATCCCTCCTTTCTTTTCTCCTCAGTGCCATTCTTCTCAGTAGTTTCCACTGTTTTTGTGTTAATCTGCCGATATTTTACAAATCTGAACTCCATCGGCATTGTGACTGATAGCCAGTGACAACTGAAGGTGAGAAAAAATGAAAATTCTGCTATAACTGTCCCCTTAGCAGTAGATTTGATTTCTAAACTTTAGGAACTCTGTTTTTTTTACTCACTATATGCGTGATTCAGAGAGAAACACCACTGTTTTCTCTGGGTCTAAAGGAACTCCAGAGATTTAATTTTAATTTGCTGACATTTGAATGAAATTCCATACTGACCTGAATATCTGAAAAATAACTGAACAATAATGTTTAAAGGAGCTGCTTACTGAGTGCCTTACAAATATATTCATAAACTCTTGCACTTTTTTCTTACATCCACAAAGGCCTTTTACTCATTGAAAAGTGAAAAGTGTAGTTCACATATGTATATGTCCCTCACTACTCTGAGATACCCAAATAAAGTATCCCAACTATCAGAACTTTTTTATGTATTTTAATCTAAGTATAAATACAGAAAAATACAGAAAGAAATGGTAGTAAGATGGACAATACCAATAACTGGACTAGGAGAAACCCAGCAGAAGTACCCTTCCAACAGGACAAGGACCCAACAGCAGTGTTGTGAAGTACTGTACTTAAGTACAATTTTTGTGTATCTTAAGTAGATTTAATAATGGATACTTTCGACTTTTATTCCACTACATTTTACAGTAAGTATCTGTACTTTCTACTTCGCTATATTTCTACAAAACCGTCGCGTTACTCGTTACGTCCAAGTCGCATTGCGTTTTGGGTTTTTTTCCCGTTAAAATGTGAAGTTCAGGGACTTAACGTGACGCTGTAAAATCCAAGCAATCACGTGACGCGGAGCTCCAAGAC
>CAEFZX010017662.1:0-35567 GCA_903066825.1 Alfaro cultratus
TATATTCTGTCACGACTCTTGACTAGGCTGCAATGGTGGTAATAGCTCAAAATTGTGAGGCTTATAAAAATCTAAACTGAAGCGATTGTTTACTGTAATAAAAGGAAAGGGTTTTTTAAAGAACATTAAAACATTGACATTGGCACTGTAAAAATCAACCGCTCAGTTTATCTTGTTGCATGTTTCCTTCTTCTGTATGTGACAACAACTTGCTGATTGTAATATGCAGTGGAGTTTGGATCTGTCATGATTTATGGCCATGTTGGAGGGTGGCTGCTGTGCTTCTTAAATGGACTGTGACTATGAGCCAAACTGGCATTACCAAATTAGCGTTCCACAAACAACAGAAAAAAAAGCCTTTTCATTCAGCCACAGCTGGGAAAATGTTTGTGAGTGCAGATATATGAACTCTGAAGACCCTGGTGGTGAAAAACAATGATAGTTCTTCCACAGTGGGGCATTTGCGAACATGATGAACCCTAGTTATATGCATTTGAAAAGGCACACAGAGTCTATTTCTACATTCAAACTAATTCACGAGGATCATTCAAGAGTTACTTCCTGTTCCAGTCTAACACCTGAAGGCTCTGTAACAATTTTCACAGGACTACATTCCATGAAAACCAATGACACAAGTAAGCTATTATGGGAAAAGGCTTCAAAGAAAGAAGATGAGCTACCTGTGAGGTGTGCTTTTTTATGCATCCCTACCAGCAACAGCTTTGGTCAGAGGCAGGATATATTGGGCTTTCCATCTGTTCCTCTTTTCAGTCCATTGTCTAACTGTCTGTTAGTTTATCCCATATTAGCTAAAATATTAGGAAACTTTATGGGAGCTCTCCAGCTTCTGACTGTGGTTCAAAAATTTTGACAGAAATTTCTGATAGCATGAATGAATAAAATAAGAGATTTCGAGCTGATCAACATTAGGAAAGATTTGCACAAATGTTGATTATCAGTTGCAATTTAACCCACATTTTATCTACCCTTCTCTCTCTTTTCCATTATCATCTGTTCCTGCTACCTTCCAAGAGCTTCAGCATTTTGGTCACTAAAATCTACTGTAATTGTCCACTTCATTAGATTACCTTGCTAGTCTGTTCATGCCATAGATTCAAGAAGGTGTCATAAGCATTAGTCAGAGATTTTAGCATCACAAAGTAGCAGCAGCACTTGCTGTCTTTTTTTTCTTCTTCTTCTTTTGGAGGCCATTCTCTGCAAACCAGAGTTGTAAGTGCAAATTCCAGTACATCAATAATCAGACCAGCATGTCCGATACCAACAATAAAGCTTCATTTAATGTATCTCAGAACTCCTTTCATCCCCTTTCTGATGTTGAGTTTGAACTTCGGCTATTCATATTCACCACAGCTAGACCACTGAATATATTGAGCCGCTGCCAAGTGAACTGGTGTACCTAATAAAGTGGGCCGACGAGTATAAAGTGTGGGCATCATGGGTAATGAGCGCACATCCAGTTGGCAAAATATATTATTCATAACCAGAGTGTAAATACGTGGTACTTAAAATATAAAGGCTTTGTCAATATTACATCCAGGCAGCAATTTGTGATTGTAATTTAAACAAAATGTGCAGCTCTGATAAGAACATGTTTCATGCAAAATGTCAGTCAGGTTTTGTAATATTGTTTTCCAGGCCCATTTTAAATACTGTAATGCAGAAGCATAAGCAGAAAATGTGATGGTATTATGGATTTAGTTCTGTACTTAATTATGCTGCTGGAGTGCTGTGTCTTAATGCTTATGGTCTACACTGTATTCATAGCAAAATAAATGTATTAGCTGTACATCTGATTACATGCCAGGATTGTTTTACTGCTTTTGCATGTCCCTTAGAGACAGGTAAACACACGCAGTGGAACAAAAAGAACAACCCCTTTCATACCGATGTCTGGGTAACAGGTTCAGAATTTACATTAGGGGGTTTACAATCTGCAAATTATTCTCTGCACAACTGTTTGATCTTGGCTAAGAAAAACTTGGATAAACAGTAAAAACTAGGAGGTAAACTGCATTCGTCTGTTGAAGGTAGTGTGACTGTAAGATATTCTTGGTTTTCAGCAAGCAATTCCCTTCCTTCGATTGTTGCCTAGTTGCAACAGTGCTGCCTGTTGCATAACAGTTTTTGATAGGAGATAAGAGACATTTATTCTTGTTCCTTGCTCCGAGAACAATAAAAAAATGTTCTTGAACGGGTTTGTATGAGCCAGGAAACATGATCATGATGATATTTGTTTTAGGTTCTCTGACACTTTTAACCACAAAAACAACTTTACACACATATTTTTCAATTTTCAGTTTGCCTAAATGTCAAGCAGGAAACAAAGACAAGGGAAAATGAGCAACAGATGCAAATTTGCATGGTTGGATGAACTTTCATATTTGTTTGAATAATATAGACTAACTTTCTCCACAGACACACCAGCAAAACTCTATTTAAACATATGCATTCATGATTGTAGGGGGGAGCTAGTATGTGTGCTTTGTTGTGCTGTTAGAAAATAAAAGACAAAAAAGAAAAAGATCAGAATGAATTTCATTTCTTCACAGAAAACACTCTAATTGGCCCAAAACCATGCGTGCTGTCGAAGACAGCATGAACCATGGCATGACTTGTTGCTAGCTCCACTCTGCTGTGCTCATTAGAAAACCACAGTGCCGGCTATTCCAGTGAAGCTAAACAATATACCAACATTGGTCTTACAGCTGAATGAAGGACTCTGCCACTTGGTCAGATTCATTCATCCTAAACTTGTTTCTCTAGTTAAAACATACTCTTTTGATAGATTCCATTTTCCAACATCTGTTTAACTAAAATACTTCACTGACTAGCTTTTGGCTGGTATTTTCAAACTAATGTACTAAACAGTAGACTATGGATGGAATGAGTAACTGGTCAAATTTCAGAATTACCCAGCCCCTTGCTCTGATTGGTTATCAACAGGTTAAAAATGAAAAATCTAGATATTTTAAAAATGTGTTAAATAATGAAACCTTAGAAAAAATTTAACAATTCAACTGGTTCTTCAGTTTCACTGTAAACTGACTCAACATACATATATTGACCTTTGGGCAGGTTTTGTGACCCCACGTTTTCACGAAGAACCATACGCCTATTTTTATTTTTGTCTGATTATTCTCGCATCAACTGACATGATGTGTCAACATACTGGCTCCTCACTGAGACTCTTTGTTTTTGTTTGTTTGTTTTTTAAATTTGTAGAAATCTTCAGAATACCACACAACGCTGTGTGAGAGAAACAGTCACAGACATACCAAGAAATGTCATCAGCAAGCTGACCTAATGGGCTGGCCAGTTCTGGTGGACTGATTACTATTTTTAACTTTAGTATGAGCGCACGTGGTGTGGTGGATTACTTAAAAAAATAAATAAATATAAAGGTTTGCTGTGGCTGTGCTGCTTGTGCTAGCTTGTATAAGTTTGTTGCTATGGATTTGATGCATGAATGCACCACTAACCAGGGAAGTTAAGGGATTTAGAGTCAGGATTGAAATTCTGTATGCAGCCAAAGACTGTTGGCTGTGGCTGTGATAAAATATATGTGACAAATAAAATGTATTCAGTATTTTTCAAAAGGATTCACATCCCTTTTTTTTTTTTTTATGTTTTGTCATATTGCAGACACAAACTTTGTTGTAATTTTGTTGTGACCCTGCTGTGAGTGTGTTGTGTGATCATCCTGTCATTTAGAGGATCTCTGTTGGTGAGCTGGATGCAGACTACACACTAGTTGGCAATTTTCCTAATCAAGCTGTTGGAGATATAAGGAGCTGCAGGACAACCATCCAGTGTCTGATTATTAACATTTACTTGTCGTAGTCTCAGGTGTTGTGCCTTGCGAGTATTAGAATCTCTGATTATTCAGAAGTTTATATTTATTTACCTGATTTCCTTTCATGCTCCCAGACTGAAGAAACTGCCTCAGTGCTGGACTCCCTCCATGAGAAAGAACTGCTCCAAGCACAACCCAAGCCAACCATTGCTCCATTCTCCACACATCATCTGTCTGTCTGTCTGTCTGCTCTCTGTCACCCTGTCCCTCCTCTGAACCCCTGGACTCACCAATATTACAACACCTCCCGGATCAGTCACCATGTTACTGCCGACATACAGCCAGTTTCAGCTGTGTGTATTTAATGGAAGGCCTCCAGCAACTTTATGAACCTAGAGATTAAAACTTTGGTAAATTGAGCTTTGCTTTACAATTTAGCTCAAGCTGATGAACATAAATTTTAGGTTTTTGCAAATCAGATTGGATTTGGATCTGGACTTTTACTGAGTCATTCCAGTTTATAATTAAAATTGGGTCTGAATCATTCATTATAACCTCTATGCTTACAGGTGCTTGATGGTGAGCCTTCCCCTTGCCTTTTACTCATAATATTAAGAGGGAATAATTTCCCTTTGCATCTGTCATATCTATCTTTAGAAAAATGTTTTAGTATCTAACGTAAATTATTTCAAAAATATGTCATCTTTTTAAAGATGTCACCTCTTAAAACTGTACTGATATTTGTATAAGTAGGTGGGAGTTATATCCAATGCTTCCCGCCCCAAATCCAACTTACAAATTTGAAAATCTCATTCTGCTTTCAGACAAAGGAATTTCATCAGCTCATACAAACGTCTTAATGTTAACCGCAGGATAAATCCTACAATTCCCTCAGATGTTTAACTTTTATTCTGAATTCAGTGCTACAGTATAAAAAACACACATTTAAAACTCTACAGGATATGAATGTTAAGTGGGTATTCATGGGGTTTACTCTCCTACTGTCACTCTTGCAGGACTACTAAATTACTATATTTTCAGCTCTAATTACTTTGTAATGAACAATAAAAGAATCCTAGGCCACCCACTCAGCAGCTGCACAATGACTGGCCGGCCTTGGAGGAAAAACATTCAGGAATTCAATGCCACAGTGATTCATCGGTGTGGTGTCTTTTCATATTTTTTCTGATAGAATCGTGGTTGTAGATTTGAAAATAGGGAATCTATATTCTTCAGAAAGCATTGGCGTTTGGAGAAGGACAGGTTTAATTTTTCTCCATATCTATGCTGTTCAGCAAGGGAAAAGCCTTTGTCATGTTTGTTGCTAAGAGCAACATGTAAGGTGCACTGGCATAACTTGTGACTTCACCAAAGGGAAATCCTAAAAGCTTCAGTTTGATAAGTGGCTAATATCCTGTTTGCCAAGCGCTCAAACTAAAGTGTTAACATGTCAGAGATTATAAAGAGAACAGTTTTTTTGTTTTGTTTGTTTTTATCAGAATATAAATATAATTTATCGGAAGCCTTCATTTTACAGAGTGCTGTGCTCCTGTGGGTCTTTGTACTAATTTAAATGGCTGGCAGGTTAAATTCTGAAAAATCTAAACCTCCTTAATTATTTCAACGCCGAGCTTTAGGCAAAGCGCTTTGATCATGACAGTGCACTTCATGTACAGTGTCCTTGGGATCTCAGTCCTATTAATTTTCTTTACATGATTTACATCTTTAAATGTTGGCGGTGATGACAGTCCAATGACAAATTCAAGGCTTCTGAGAGGCTGCCGACAATAAATTACAGTGCCATAAAAAACTCTGAGCAACATAATCATGAGAACACTTTAAATTAAAACCTGTAATGAAAGAAATGCAATTTGCAAAAACCATGAAGGAGAATGCCAAACCAGAGCTGCTTCTTGTTGGAGATGCAGTTTCCAGCCAAGCTTCTGCCTTACTGAGCACCTCTTCGCCAAGCCGTCCCCACACAGCTCCATCAGACTAGTGGCAGCAGCAATTACCAAACACAACTGTGCATCTGCTGAATTTATCATACAATTACCTCTCACTCCAGCGGTTGTAAATGGCATAAAAGACAAACATTGGTGTGATGACGTGTCTAAGGTGGAGTATCAAAGAGAGAAGGAGCTTCTTAAAGAGGCAGAATTATGAAATTCCAGGCACATAAAAACATTTTATAGCACAATCAATTAACTGTTTTACCTTCAGTTGTTATAAAAAATGCTCTATATATCAAACATGACTTAAAAGAAATTTGACTTTGCAATTTAACACTTTGAAATTGGGCCTCTGTCTCGTTAAGAAACTCCTGCTCCTTCCAGTACTCCACCTTGAGCACATCATGACAATGTTCCTCTTTATTGTTTTTACCAGCATTTTCACTGAGAAGTAGCTCGCATAATGAGCTCAGCAGTTCCAAACGGTGTTTGCTAATTGTTGCTGCTGCTTGATTGAGGGAGACGAGTGGAGGAGGGGTGCTCTGTAATGCGGGAGACTAGGCTTGAAGGAGGTTCATGCAAACGGCAGCACTCAGCAAACAGAACGGTAGTCATTCTGTTTGTCCAAACAGAATGACTACCAGGGGAGATTAAAGGATTTCTACAACATGCATGGAAGAATCAAAGTGATGCCCCAGGTATGTTTGATGAGTGAATAACATTACAACATTCTGTAAAGCTATTTTAAATAATAACTGAAGTTACTTGACTGTGCAATAAAATGACAGCATGTCCCTGGAAATTACATAATATTTCACCCTTTAAGTGTATATATTCATACTGCACTGTGATCTTTACAAGATTACTATTACTTTACTTTCAGTAAATGTATCTTTAAAAAATCTAATCATGACATATCCTTGCCCTACCTGCATTATTTTTTGTAAAATGAAACTTTCATGATTTTTCAAAATAACTACAACTGTATGTGTTAACAGTTTTAGAGATTCTTATTTTGTTTGGAATATATTTGTGCTCTACCAACCAAAAAAAAAATAAATAAATAAATAAAAAACACGTCTGCAACAACATAAAATAACACCACAAATGCTGGATACTTTCCAACTGGTTCAACAAGGTTTTCAAGTAATGTTATTCAGAACTTGAGTCATTCTCCCTCTGCCCTCAGCTTGTGCTTATGTTGAGCAAAACACAATTATTTCTTTTCTAGGTTTGAAAAGATCTCTCTTAAGCTATGCTAGCAATGAAGTGCAGCTACTGCACCTCATCTTGCTTGATCAGATTAATTGTGGCAAAACAAGTGAAAATGCACTTATTATAAATTACTAAGGAGTAAGTAACAAGAGATTTCTACCATGTTATGAATAAGGATTAACAAAAAATCCAGCCATGGGTTAATGATAAGACATGCTTTGTTTATGGTTTTAACATGGTTTCTGCTTGCTTGGAAAATGCTTATTTATCATGCATCAGGCGAAGCAATGACATTTTCAAATGAGCAAAGCAAACAAATTATCTGCTCACGGGGGATTTACATTCAGCTTCAATATTTGAAAGCATACGAGTTAAATGGAAGTGAACATTAGAAATAATTTTTGCTGGATGTTTTTCTGTGATCAGCCAGTGTTTAAAAATCAGTATGGAAACAACAAGCATGAGAACTCGATAAGCTGAGGCCCTCAAAACCAGTATGGGATGACACTATTTCATGCAATTTGTAAACAAAGTAGATCATGTGTAAAATGGGACTGTCAAGTGTAGGGAGATCAAATCTACTTTGGAGTTTCTTCAAAGATTTGTTTGTCTTATCAGTTCTTTAGAAACTAAATTGGTAAAAAAGAAAAATCACCTGTCGGGCCAGAAATAATGTAATAAATCCTTTGATTTTTCTAACAGCAGCAATCAGTTTTGCTGCATGGTGCTCAGCCATCACATTACAACAGTAGAAAACACATCTTTGGTTTATCTTTAAGAACACATAGTCCCAGTCAAATGTTTACACTCACTCAGCATAGGCATAAATACTATTATGTTTGACCTTTTTGATTAACTCAACCACTAATCTTTTTCAGTCTGGGATGAATACACCTTTAGCTTTTTATCAAAACAAGCACTGGGTTAACTAGGCTGAAATTAGGGTTTGAATATGTAGTCCCTTAAAAACACATTTTCCACTTATAATATTTATTTGCTTTTAATTCATTGTCATACAAATGTAAGACCATCAAACTAATATTTGTATCATATGAAATATATTTATACAAAATACAGTTTTAAAAGATGATTTTATTTGAAAACATAATTCCTTACCTTGTTAAATTATGAGGTGACAAATTAAAGTTTTTTTCCCAGCTATTATTTTTTACCACAACTCAAATATAAACAGGGACACATACCTAGAAAATGTACACAAACCACTTTTTCTGCCTTGTATTTACAGCCAGGAGGTTGAAATGTCTGTCCTTACCATATATAGAAAACAATGTTCTAAGATGAGAAAACATACTTTACAAGCACAGCCTGAGGGGTTGTTGTTTTTTTGTGAACTTCATTCACAAAAACATTGTTTTTCTTTGCCTGTTTGAAATATGCCAAATCATGCTGCTGTACTCTGTGAGAACACTAAAGAACAGTGTGACTATAGACAAAAATAGACCAGTTCAAATTCTGTAGTCAGTAAGAATCCAAAATGAATTAATAAAACAGTCATATGAAATTCATGCCATGACATGCTCTGACCAGAACCTTTACTTTCCCAGTAAAGTTTGCATTAATCTACATTAAAGTAGACAAAATAGACATACATACTTTATGTAAAAGATTATTCGACTCATTCAAGATGCAGCTTTAGATAATTTATTGTTTAGACATAGTAGAGAACAGTAAGTAAATTCTTCCCAGTAATTGACGCTGGTAAAAACCTTAGAATATGTTTCAGGAAGCAAATTACTCTGACTTTCAAACAAAGCCTTGTGGTCTACTTTACTACTTAGGAATAGAGATTTGATCTAAGTAAACATTTCATAGATTAAATTTGCAGAGTTGCTCCAAATTGTGTTATAGAGAGGAAGGAAGAAAGAGTAAAGAAGGGAAGAAAATACCAAACACACAGTGAGCCAGACCAAATCAAAGCTTTGCTTCTAAATTGTGATGGCAGAGCAAATTTAGTAAAAAGGAAAAAAAGAAGATTCACTTTCCCTAATTCAATGACAAGCTCCAGTGAACAGTTTCATCATTTTGCTGGTGGTAGAGTGTATTCCAAGGACAACTACAATTTTTGGCAAGGACCTCGACCCAAAGGACATGGAGGTGTTTTGTGGAATCCGTGTCTCTCTCAGAGAAAATCAAAAATTTTGCTCATTAGATGCTCTTATTTCCTTTCTCTGTGACTCTGCCTATATGGATGGGACTCTAATGGCAGCCCTCATTGCTGTTCATCAGAAAGAGCTGCTAATATCTGCCACACAGTTTCTGCTGCAAGTTCAGTCGCTGCTGAGATGTGAGTGGCTGCTATTCAAAGAGTGATTCATCTCCTCTCAACTGAACAAGACACCTATTTTGGGTGAGTAGGCTTGTGCACATATGTGTCCGTTTTTGAGGATTTACTTATTTTTTATATATAATGTTGACCAGCAACCTCTGTTAAAAAGTCGTGAACCCACCCTCCGATGGTACTTTCTTTTTCTGACTTTGGATCATTCAGGTGAACCCAACAGGACTACTGATGCTGCTGAAGTCTTTGCTTTAATGTGTCGACTGGTTTGGACCTACAAAAGGTCTAGCTGATAAGAGCTTTCAGCTGCCTGATACTTGTGTCAATTTTTAGACTGCAAAGCCATTTTTTGCTTTTATCACATGATGTTCTTACTCTTGACTTAAAAAATAAAATAAAATAAAATTCCCTACGACTGCAAAGATGAACAGTAAAGCTCTGAAACTGTTTTTCATCAAAGGAATTCAACATGTAAGCGAAAAGCAGACTAATGAGGGCAGACGCTTACATGGGTTTCTGCAGCCACATAAGGCAGAGTGACACGCGTTTCCATAAAACCTCCCACACAGTCACTAATAGTTAGCAGAAAATGCCAGCAGTTATTAAAAAAAAAAAAAAAAACATGTTTTTGATGGTGTGGCTTTGAGGAAACTGTATGTTTCAACTGCATATTTCAGATGCTTTTAAGTCTCCTTGATGAAATCAGGGCAATTAAAACTTTTTAAGTTAGAATCAATTTTTTTCAGGACCTTTATTTGTCAACTGTGGCTGACATAATAGTTTTGTTGTATGTCAAGCAGAAAGGTTGTGGTTTATAATAGGTCTGTATGTTGAAGAGTTCTTAAGCATTAAAGTGAAAACTTGCATCTCAGCTCATGTTGTAAAAGTGTTGAAGTCTTATTGCATTCCTTTTTATTCCTCAACATCTGAAATCACTGTTTCCTGTTTTAGTTCAGTTAAAATTACCAAACATATTCACATTTACTTAAATGCCAGAAAAATGAAATACATTTCTTTAGACTTTTTTGCTACTTCCTTTAAATTAAGAGGCTTGCTATGCCTACACGGCATGATGCCACGGCTTTGAGCGATATTTCCCAAGTTAAATGGAGGTATCCTCTAGGAAGCAGTTGCATGTTTTATGTTTTTCTTGTAGGACATTTGTTGATGTTTTTAAAAACAGCTTTAACTGCAGAGAATACATTATTTGTTTCAATTATTTGTTTATATTTGTGAGTTTCAAATTTCAGAAAAAGACAGTTTACCAGAGTTGTGTGGATGTTTTGAGTGTCTGCTGTTTCACTGGAGGAGGCTCTCAGTTTCAGAGTTCACCAAAAAACTTGTTTTGTTTACAGAATGAACAATTTAAATTCATTAATGCTCTTTTCAGAACTTATGTGTTAGGATCTATCTGGCAACCAGTTAACTCCTTGTGACTTCTTTGCTTAAGCTTCTTTTCTTAATGCAACATTTTCAGTTAAATAAGTATCTTGATAAATCAGTCAAGTCGTCGCAAATCTCATAGGAGAGACAAGCAGCATGTTGCTCTCGACTAGCCACTCCTGTCCAAGACAATGACCGCCTCCACCCCCTTTACAAATGCTTCCAACTACCCTATTTCTGACTGACATAATTCATCATTTCAAATTTTCGAATTACCAGATAGATAAATCAGTTAGAAAAATGGTTATGATTTACTGCCTGGTCCCAAGTTGGATTAAGCTTTTTCAATTTTGACCTGATTTGTTTTGCTGTTGAATTCTGCAGCTTCAGGGATATTTTGTCTGTATGTTCAAAGTAAAACTGATACAAGCCTTCGTTTATTTCAGTTTATTTTTTTGTTATACTGATATAAAATTGTTAAGGTAATACTATGAAAGATTACGAAGCATAACCATTTATTTCTTCTCTAGTCATCCTCCTATACGCCACCTGGCAACCATCCGTCCACACAGACATCTATGTTTTCAACACAGAATTCACCTCCAGTATTAGCCTATTCTCTGAAGGTCCCAGAGCTCATGAAAAATTGCACACTCAAATGCGCAACGTGTCTAACTCATGCACTGCAACAAAGAGGAAAAAAAATTAGTGGAAAATCTTGTGTATAATTGCCTTTGTGCTGTCCTCTCAAATCCCCACATTTATCAAGCTACTGTTCTATTATTCTGTTAAGGTCATCTTAACATTTCAGTCTGAAACAATCTCTGAGTCATGATATTATTGTTCTAAAAGCATTGTCTCAATATTTAGAAAGGAGATTTGAGTATAAATAACCATTAAATTCCAAAGGCAAATGTTTAAAATAAAAATAAAAATTACCATATCTGGGCAACACCAAATCATCAGGAAATAATAGTCAAATATTATTAACTCTGTTATTGCTTAGAAATACCTACCTGATAAGTCCTTTTCAGAGAGAAAGAAATATATATATATATATATATAGAGAGAGAGAGAGAGAGAGAGAGAGAGTTAGTTATATAATGCACATGATATCAAAAAGTTTCCTATCCTGAAATTCTTCCTTGTCTTCCTCCTGTAACCAAAAGTGAGTTAACACAGTTCTTTCTTAAGAGTTTTTATATCAGCCTTTTTGTTCTTGATAAGCAACTCTGTCATTCAATGTTGGAGTCCCAACAAGGGAGTTTCAACTGATGTGAACTTTCTCAGAGCAAATATGAGGGTGAAGTAGTAATAATTAAAGATGATTTCTCTTATTGTAGATATAAGGCCTCAGAGTCTGGAGAATAAAGATTAGAGCACTTTTTTCTCATGAATTCCAGTTGCTTTTTGTTTTGATTTCTGTTATTTTGTCAGGTCACAAAATCAGCCACAAAGGTTTATTGAACAGAAATTGTGAGATTGTTTTAACAAGTTTTTGCTTCACTGTAATTATAACTTGTTCATCAGTTTTTTGGGGGGATAATTAGAATGTCAAAAGATTTTACCATCCATCTGCTCTGGTAATTGAATTAAGTGAGAGATTAATTTCAGAATTTTTCATTTTTAATACTGTGCGTAAAACCTGCTTACAAAGGCATCCAAGGAAACACGTTTTAAACAAGTTCTAGTTATGAAAACAATCAAAATTCTGTTACTACTAACCTGCACTGCAAAAATTAATTTACGTAAGTAAGCACTGTTGCTCTCAATTTTCTTTGCAGGTTTTTCAGTGGAATCGTGGAGTGGAGGTATTTTAATTGTCAGCCTTGAGGGCTATTTTATTCTCTGTTTGGTTTTTGTCTAGCAAAAAGCAATTTTCTAGAGAAGATTATATTCTAGTATTTAAATGTTTTCCACTGATTACGTAACAGAACTTGGGTTCATCTTGTGCAGTCGCATAAAACAGAAATTCCCAACAAGCAGACTTACAAAGCTGACACATATTAGTGCATTATTTGTTTTGTGCACACAGCATCGTCTTACACAGGATGAATATAGTACATACATAGGGTGATGCAGCTATGCTAAAGATTGACATTTATATCGCAATAGAATATATATTTCTTTCATAATCATTTCTCAGAAAGATATTCAGCAGAACTGTGCTGAACCGAAAAACATATGGTGACATTAAATGTAGCAATCTCATAATCTGTTGCTGTTTGATTTATAATGTTTCCTTCACTGACTTTGTAAATGATTTTCATTGTGCGAAGGTACAGTAAAAGTAAATGACTCTGCTTCATGGAAGGTACATTCATAGTAATGAGTAAAGGCAACACATCCTAATTAAACTACCTGGTTTCTGCTTCATAAAAAACAAGACCAAGATAAAAGACCACACTAAAGGTGCATTTCTTCCACCTTTAATGTGAACTACAATTTGAAAAACTCTGCTGCAAAGAAGCTAAAATATTTTAGAGGCAAATATAGAAAATATGCAAAGAGAATAATGTGGTTGTGTAAGTGTCCACTAATCATCTGCGGAGGCACATTTGCATTTAATTACAGCACTCATTCTTATAGGAGTCTGTCAGCCCGGCACATCTTGAATTTGCACTATTTGCCCAAACTTATTAGCCAAATGCTCCCTATCTCTCCTCGCAGCAGCTGGACAGGCAGATTGCTACATATTTTCAGCTTTAAGGCCTGGATGGGCCACTCCAAAGCTTTAATCTTGTCTGGTAAAAATGTTTTTTGTTTTTTTTGTTTGTTTGTTGTTGTTTTTTTAAACCTGGATGTATAGTTTTCCTGTAGTTGTGCTTAAAGATGAAATTCTTCTTCATCTTAATTTTTCAAGCAGAAGCAAGATCAGCTGGTAGCTTGAACTGTTTGGCATTCTCTCTATCTTGACAGATGCTCTAGTGAAGAAAAACAGCCCCAAAGCATGATGCTGCCAGTTCTGACTCATTCTACTGGTCTCATCAAACACATTTTCCTACATGCTTTAGTGAGACTTTTGTGAGATGATTTCATTTATTAGGAAAGGCTTAAATTTCACTACCCTATATGTGCACTGTGACCAGTGTTAAGTGTTTTTGTTCTTCTCTGATCTGGAATCAACTCACTCAAAACCTGAGATGCTTCTTTATTTCATGTCTGCAAACATGTATTTTCTGCAGAAATTAAGCGTTTGACTGAACACTAATCATTGATTGAAGGCAAAGTTTTGATTATATCTTTGGATTCTTGTTATAGAGTATTTGACATATGACATTCTCTTTTTTTTTTTTTAGCAAACCTTGAATGTTATACTTTTCCTTTGATTTCCTGTAGAGAACTTTGTATTACTCTACGAATGAATGGTGCAATGCAGGTATGGATCTGCTTTATTTCAAAGTACACCTTGTCCTTTATAATGCACAGTCTAAATTACCAATTTTGTGTGTGTGTGTGTGTGTGTCTGAGTAGCAGCTTTTTAGATTAGCTGTTGTATATCTCCCTTGCTGGTCTTCAGACTTCTATTGTTACTAATCTGGATGAAATTTGTCCAGCTAATGAAACTGGATCGACGGCTCATTTCAGGAAGGTGACACACGGATATGAATTCCCAGTGGAATCTTTCTCAAAGCATCACACCAACCTTTCTTATTTAACTTCACATACTATTCATTGTTTTCCTGATAAAAAAATGTAATTATGTTGCATGTTATTTACTCCCTAACACAGCTTCTACTTGCTATTCACACCAAACAAGGATGGAAATCGATAGGTAACAATTATGTGGTAATGACATTAAAGGAGCCGTTCCATCCATCTGTCTCCCTTAAGTGACTAATAACTGATGGTGGAGAAAATTACTCTCATGTTATACAAGGTTGATCCAAGGTTATTTCACACCATCTACCTTCCGTTTAGTTCCCACGCTGTGGACTGAACATTTGGTTCCTTTTGCTCTTGATATGCAATTGTGTAGGTGGCGGAAAAGCTGGCTTGTTTGGAAAATAATAGATTACAGTTCGGTAAAACAAAACAAAAGAAATTATTCAAAAAAAAGCCATTTATCAAGTGCTCCTTTAGCCTTGGACCTCTAATTTACAATTCTTGAAGAAGAATAAGAATAAGAAGAGCATTAAAAGTTATCAAAAGCCCACAGTGGGTGTTAAAAAATGTGGAGGACAGGGAAATGATTATGTGCCAAGGGGATATTTGTTTCGCAGGCTTCTTTTAATCAACAGATAGGTGGGACATGACATGAGGTGCACAAGCACAGACACTCTGATGATTCAAACAAGCCCTAATCACCACTAGAGCTGTGCTGTGGCACATGGGAGACAGGAACCTCTGCAGGGGTTTTATCACAACTTACACATCATTTTTACTGATCTGATATTTTATCTACCCTCCCTTCGACTTCTGTTCACAAATATTTAAAGAGAGCTCTGACTGTGTTCTTTCAGGCTTTCTCACAGGTGTGAAATGTGTAAGTCTGAAACATGACATTAAATCTTTGTAATTGCAGCATCAATGGAAGGAACATTTTTAGTCTGGTCTCAGCTCTGGACTGCATGCCTTGGATCCCCATAATATATTTTTGTTTCTTATCTAACTTTCCAATTAGTGGTTTCCCACTTTTTCACTTTTTGGTGGAAAAAAATGTACGGTAAACATATTCTTGAAAAACAGCTGTTCCGATGAAAAAAAATGTTCATGTCCAACTGTGTTTGATTAATTCAAACAAGTGAATCTAACAATTTTAAAGGATATAACTGAACATATAAAGTCATCGAGTTCTCCTCATGATCCTGCTCCTGCTCACCTCTTTAAGGAGGCTTTTCCAAACATAGGGCAATTTATTTTTGCCTTTACAGTATAAACAGCAGTTTGCTGTCAGGTGTTGTCCCTGTAAGTTTTAATCATGCTGTGGGGCAGCCACTACTTTAAGAAACTTGGTTTTCACTCAACTGCTTCAGCAATTTATTTATTTTTATAAACTCCCTTATATTTCTAAAGTTTTAGAGAAAGTTTCCATTTCTCTGGTCAAGCCCCTTTTAGATGAATACAATAATATGTACGTTTTTCAGTCAAGTTTAATGAGTTTTTAATGACATTGTCCTTTTCTCTTCTAACTGAGAGGAACAGGATAATCAAGTGAGGTGACAAATAGACAAGAAATCCATATTGGTGAGTTTAAAATGGAATAAAAAGACCTGCACGTCTGAGAGAGAGCCAAGGCAGCTGCAGAAGAGTCAGTGATGTCTGCAGGGGCATGTTCACTGGTAACAAGCTGTCTCATGGTGGTTAGACTGACAGAGCAGAACCGTTTCTTCTTATATATTTTTTCACATTAGCATGCACATTCAAACTGATCTCTAAACACTCAGCAATAACAACCTCTTAGAAACAAGGGTGAATAAGACAGTAGAGTACACTCCACCCAGCATGGATGCTAATCCCAATGGTTTCATATGAATGCTGTTTATATCACCCCAGTAGCAGGTTTTCATACTATGGTATATCTTCAATCTCACTTTGCATATGAATACAGCTTTTCTGTTGGACCTGAAGAGGTTCTGATAGTTGACTACACTTAAGCATTGCGTATGAAAAGATACAGCTGACACCTACAAAGGTTATCCAATGGCTTTGCGGGTGGGTGGATGTGTCAGAGTATAACAGGATAGAGGAGAATTTTGTGGACCAGTGTGAGTCTTTTGCAGCCAAACAACACCAAAAACCAAAGAGCTGATGGAGGTCTTCAAAAACTCTTAATGTGCTTCTGTCTAACAATCTTGTATATCTGGAAAATAAAAATAAAAACTTTGGAAGTCCTTGAGCCCAGGTTCATGTTTTTTTCTCCTGCAGATGACCAATTAATATAAAGTTTGTGGCACATGTATGTTTTTTTCTTTTTTTCTGCATGAGTCACCTACTACTGCTGCATCCATGCTGTAGTTTAACATGGCAAAGCCTTGCCATAGATGTTAAACAAAAGACTTAAACTAATTCAGAACCAAAAGCTGGAGCCAAACAATAGGTATCAACTGAGAGACAGCTGTTTACAAAGTGTTTTCATTGTCCACAACACAAGCTTTTTTCTTGAAAGCACTATGAGCCAGAATGTAAAAGGCTAAATCCTGAAGACACTAAAAATGGACTCCTGAGGCCCCAAATCAAAATGTTTTCTTTCAGTTTATGAGATATAGGCAATTTCACTAATACCCTAGAGTCTAGATAGCCTACAACTCAATATGAGAGTTAATAGTTGCCAGCCTCATTTTGTTCAGCTACTACAACATGCAACTTGATGCATTTACTGGTCTTAAAACTTTTACTTAAAGCCTATAATCTTGCAGTCTGGCAACTTGTTTTAATCACTCTACATACAGACTGCAGTCTTGTCATGAATCCAAAAATCTCAGTGCTCCATAGAGTATTTTTGTTTCTTTTTGCCATTTATTCTTGCCCTTTGTAAGGAATTGTGTCATAACTTAAGACTCCTGTAGAATTTGCACAAACATGGATTATTAAATTATATTATGGGGATCCAAGGCATGCAGTCTTTGCAAAATGCATCACTGTGTTTCTGTCACTTTTTGGAAGGACCAGAAATAGCAAGTTTTCAAAATACCACCACCTTCAAGGTTTTTTGATAAGACCTGGATATTTATAATATGACATAACACATTTTAATTTGTGTTAAACAAATATTTTTGATTATTAAATGCAGAGTCTCAAGATGCAAGTGCATACTGTATTTCTAAGTCACAGGTAATTTATAGGTGGCACATCTACAGGCAAGCTGGGTGTAAAGTTTTAACTTTTGCACATTGTTGCTAATTAATATGGTGAAAGCTTCACATTCATGCTCAAATACCCCACAAATATTTGGTAAAGATGAGAGTTTAAACCAACAAAACTTGACACAAAAGGGATTTGTAAGGTAATGATACCAGACATGAATCAGAAGTAATTTTTAGAATGGAAATCATGACATTAAATTCAGCCTCTGGAATGGCCTTGGTTTTAACTCTATTAAACATTGTGACCCTAACTGAGCCCTAATAATACAAATGGTAAGCCAACTGTCTACAAAAAGTGAATAGTTTTTCTGCAGCTTGCTAATGGACATATCAGTGCAGTGTGTATATTTTTGAGCCTGTATGTATAATTTTGAACATGTGAAAATTTAGAAATCAAACTCAACCGTGCAATAAATGTAAACATATGCACCTATTTTTAGTTTCTAAAATCAATGAATTTATTGTTAAAACTCTTCAAATGCATCGCTAAAGGTTCAAAATAACCAAAACTAATGACATCCCAGCCCATGGTGAATCTATATAAACTTTACACTAGACCGATCTGCTGCCAGGGAATTCAGTGATAGTTGCTTTATTACCCAATATTTCATTTCAGTCACATCTTAAACATTGTTTTCCACCTTGCAAGTATTGTTCTGTGCATTATTTGAAAGTGTTGCCTCATCTGCAGCAAACCTTATGCTGGCAACAAACTCCTTTAACTCCTCTAACTTGGATTTGTGGGCTGCAGTTGTGATGCTTCTTTAACATTGCACCCAAACAAGTGACCACACTATAGATAAAAAAGCCAGCTTGTAATGCACTTTAATTAAATTTTCAGACTCATGTTACTCTAATCAAAACAAGCAAAATAAAGTTTCAGCCCACATCTGCCCACACATTACAACAAACTGTCTGAATGACTGTATATCTTCATAGCATAACTATAACTCATACATCCAGCAGTCAATAGGGGGACTTTTGACATCAATCAGTGACTTAATGTAGGAAACACAGGGAGAACAAATTTACATAACATCCAGCTTAATAAATAGCAATGTTACAGCGCTCAGAGGGAGGTGAGTTGAGAAAATGATAGAAAATGTAACACAACACCTCCGAATCACACACTAGCTCATTGTCTAATCAGTGTTTTCCAGTTTCCTAATTAGGACTTGAATTCAAGCCCTTACTGTAGCCCTCATTGCTTTTTCTTAAAGGCTTTTCTGTTGCCAATCACCTAAGTACAACACTAAAATTGATATTATGCTTTCTTTGTAAAATAAGTTAAAAAAAAAAAAATTCTGTGATATGCTGTGAACTTATAAATGCAACCAAAGTGGACATACTGCTGCCATAAATTCACACATCATCTTACTTTCATTAATAGATCTCTTATGTTCGCAGCTCAAATGGTAGTGTGAATCTTCACACAGTTAAGACTAGTCTGTGACTAACCAGTCACAATTTGGTTTAATAAGAAATGTTTCTGTTGTAGTGTTTGACCACATAAGAAGACTTTTATCTATGTAGATATTCTGGACACAGAATGGAGACACTGAGCCCATAGCCCATTTCCTCTCTGTTAACTTTTTTTATATATATAAAGGCCACTAGAGCTCCAGAATGTGTTCTTTGCAAAATTATATAAACTGCGTTTGAAAAGAGCAAAATTTGTAGATGTGCAAAGATAATGGAAACCTACATTCAAAGGACATCCAATTGTAACTGCAACAAAAATTAGCTCTACGTAGAACTGACTCAAAGGGACTGAATCCAGATGCATTTAACACTTTCTACACTTTAATTTGTAAACACTGAAAGCATTTTATTTACATTTCATGAACCTGATTGTGTGAGAATGCTAGTGCACTTGGAGACCACCTGTTGGATTGGGATATTTTTAAGCAGCTACTTAGTGCATTTATGCCTTGGGCCGGCCATGCATTACATAGAATATACACTATGTAATGACACAGAGCAAAATTAGGTAAGGATATTTATATATCTGACATTAAATGTGCCATTTTTTATTTATAAATTAAGTTATAATACTTACTATTATTATTATTATTATTATTATTATTATTATTATTATTATTATACTTTGTTGCTGTTGCTAATATATTGTCTTCACACCTCCTCTCCACTGACTCGCCTCTCTCCGCTGTCTGTGGCCAACAGGCTCGCTCTCGTCTCAGCGCGCTCCTCTGTCGGCTCACTAACTGGGTGTCGGCGTGAACGTCGCGAAGCTCTGAATGAACATTAATGTGGAATCTAATGTGCTTTTTCGCGCCAGATGGTTTTCCTCGGCCATTTCATTTCTGCTTCGGAAAACGGGTAAGTTCATTTCTGGCAAGTTCTGGGCACAATGGGACACGGGCTGGTGCGTATTTTGATTAATTAAGGAAGCGAATTTAAGAAGTACTTTCTGGACATACACAGGTTTAATAATATAGGCGTCTATTTGGCTCAACTGATGTAGATGCTCTGTTTCTATTTTTCTACTCACATTCATGCACTAAATTTACACACAATAATATTTTCTAAACATTTTCTTTATAAATCATAAGTATTGTCTCCCATGCAGTTCAATAAAGTATCATCTTTGCAAAATTCGAACACCTCTGGTTCACATACCCTTACATTTGTGCCAACATATATTTAATTTAAGTTTTTCCAATTTTTTACTCTCAGATCAAAAATATTGACTGCAGCACACAACACAATTGAAGGCTGGCTTTAATTATGCAAGAGATCAAATAAATAAACATACCTTCTCCAGGTATGGAGTTTACTGATTGACTCCCTCAGATTTAATTAAGATGGAAAATATCTTTCTTGTTCTGAGGGCTAGATTGGAAGGGGAAGGTTGTAATGAATGTGTTGCTGTATGGACCCAATATCTGCTCATAATAAGACTCCCATCTGATGGAGACTTTTATAGCATCACATCCTTCAAATACTTTCTGGAATTCATGAATTCATTTAGCTGCAGTGTTTGGGTTCTTTGAGAAACAGAAGGTTCACTTTCTTTTCAGGAGCAACCCCTAAGAGATCAGCTCCACATGCTGCATTAACTTTGGCATGTAGGAGAGTGCATGTGATAGAATAGGTAGAGATTTGCATGTGAAAGAATTGTATGTGCTGCAGTGTTTGTGAAGGATTAATTTACTGCCGGAATTGGATGGTACAATAGAGATAGCAGAGGAATCAAAGGGCTGAGAGACTTGAAAGCTTTGTTGCATAATTGTGAGGACCTGTGTGCTTAGCATTGTGGATGTGCATCCCACCCAGTCACCAAAACAGAAATTTGATGTTGGAGATTTTTTTTTTAATAATTAAAGAAAAGCAAAAAACTCAATTTTAGTTTCTTTCAAATGTGTCTGATGTAATGTAAATGTAAAACAATTGCATCTTGGAGCTACTGCACTTTGAGGTAAGAAAAATAATGTGATAGAATGGGTTGTACAAATAAAAAAAAAAAAAAAAAGCTTTAAAATGTTGTTTTATGGCTGCATAGACAGGGGTGTTCAGTGCCATGCAGAAGTTAAAATACCCCCAAACCTTTTCATAACTTGTTGCATTATAACAAAAAAAAATTTCAGTGTTATGTGGAACACCAGCACAAAGTAGAGTACAATTTGGAAGTGGAGAGAACATGTAGTTGGTTGACCAAGTTGATGACAAATTCTGAAAAGTGTGGCATAAATTTCTGTTCATCCCTCCTGTGTCAACACTTAGCAGCCATTCTGTCAATTTCACCTGCAAATCTTTAGTGGTATGTCACTACCAGCTTTTCACATAGAGACAGAAATTTGTTCTTGCAAAATGGCTAAAGCTCAATTTGATTTGATGGAGAGCATCTCTGAACACTAGAGCAGATTTTTAATTGTATTTAGGTCTGAATCTTTATGGGACTGTTCTAACACATTTTCACAGCTGTATTTGAACTATTTCAATGCAGATCTGGCTGTATGACAACTTCCGCCACAACTTCAAGGCTTTTGCAACTCTTTCTCTAGATTTGCCTTGTATTTAACTCTCTCCTATCACGTCTGCCCAGCGTTTCTGTCCCCGGAGAATAAAAGAAAAAAATCTCCCGTAATTAAGCTGCCACCATGTTCAAAGTTGCTGTGTTCAAAGTTGTATGCATTCATATTTTATCATCTCACATAGTACTTTGCATGTCCACTTTTTCTTTCACCTGTCCGAACAAACTCCTTTTTGCATTTATTGCTTCAACCACATTTGCTTGGCAAACTTTGAATTGACCTTTAAAAAATGGCTTTCTTCTTACCACTCTTTCATGGAGGTTTAGCTAACATTAGCTAATGACGCTAACGTTAGCTTGAGCGCTAATGTCAGCCTCTTAGCTGCTTGTCTGAGTAATGTGCTACTTTCCTGGCATTTATGTTTAGTTGGACAGTCATAATTTGGTGGCTGTGTAGTAGGGGTGCACTGATTTATCGGCCAGCTGATTTATCTGTGCCAATTTCCTTAATTTTGCAAGATCGGTGATCGGCCGATTTTTACATGTGAAGCCGATCTTATCCACCAACGTTATCAACCTCGGCAAAGGTCTAAAAATCAACCACTCTGCTTTTCTTTTCTCCCATGAGAGAGGTTTGACTGACAAACCAGCCGACCAGGTCATACATGAATATTTAAAGTTAACAATAGTCAACCTGTTGTTCCCAATTCAGCAACATTTCAGACAAAAAATGGTATTGGTCAAATTCGAAATCGGTAAGTTAGGCTTTTTAAAAGATTGGTAAGAAAACTGCAATCGGTGCACCGCTAGTCTGTAGTTATACCATCCTTTTGGTCTGAACAGTTCTGTGTGAGAGGTTCAAAACCCTACTTGAAACCCCAAACAGGTGTGTCAATTTGTCTTTACGAAACTGCTTCTTCACTAACATTTTCTTACAAATCTCTAAGGCCTTCACAGAAAAGCTGTATTTATCCCAGAATTCAATTAAAACAGCTGACCTCTGAAGGCAAGTGGTGACACTGAGGTTTATTCAGGAGTTTTTAAAAGGTGTCAAAAATATTTCCATGCTATACTTAATTAAGGAAGCTATGTTACCATAGTACTTTAAGAACCCTCTTGTTTGATCATTTTAAATACTGAAGGTTGTCGAACTCTGTGTGGCAATGGAAATACATTCACACACACCAATGATGAGAAGCAGAGTCAAACCAAGGACAAAGTCCTGTCTGGTGATGGTCTGAGGCCTCATTACAGCAAACAATCAGTGCAGTTGATTCAGTGTAACTCATTTAGACTGATATGAACCCATTTGCCAATGGAATGGCTGTGGTTTCTCTCTTCTTTTCCTTAAAAGATTTACATACTACATCAAGCACAAATAGAATTGTTGAATGTGTTTCTTTCAATTCTTTACACAAGACTTCAGCATACTTTCAAAATTTAAGTATAGATGGTATTACCAAACCGTTTTGTAATTAAAACTTAAAATAAATTTTAAGGCAGAGGGAGACAGAAGATAAGTTTATTTTAAGCATATGGGTGGCTTGAAGCTGCAATCCTTGGTGGAAAACAAACTGGCTTACAAACATTTTAAGGCAAAAATATGTAATATTATTGCTGTAAGGTGGCCAAAGTCACCCTTGGAGTAGAATACATGTTTAACTCCTCCACATCAAGAAAAATAAGAGGTGTTTCTGGCATCACATCAGGATGCCTCCTGGGCACCTACGTTTGGAAATCTTCCATGCACATCCCACTGGAAGGAGACCACAGGGCAGCTCTAGAAATTACTGGAACAACTATAAATCCCTGGAACTCTCAATGCCTTGGGATTTCTCTGAATGAGTTGGAGAGTGGCACTGGATGTCTTGGTTTTTGGCCTGGAACTGTTACCTTTGTCACCTGAACTCTGATAAGCAGGAGAGGATGGAGTTTGTACTCATCTACGCTACCTCACATAGAAGGGTAAGAGTCTTAAAACCACTTTTAACTTTCATCATAGGACTAAGACTTTTTTATAGAGTTGCATGTGGTTAATGAGCAATAACTACCTCATCTTTAGTTTTCCTTTGAGAATGAACAGATTTCTTTCTCGCTTTAATAGCCCTTACACAACTTTTTTTTTTTAAAGACATATGTGTTAAGCAGCTTAACTCTGACCTGTGACTAATGCAGGCATAAAAGAGAACTCAACACAAAGACTGAACCTGTGCTGTGTAACCACATAACAGACAACTTACTTAAAAGTAAACATTTGCATGTCATGGCCTTGTACCCAAGAGTTTACCAAATAGTGCATGCATTTAATTGGTTGTCTACAAAAATATTTTAAAGATTAAGAAGCTTCAGATTTATCACATTCTGCACAAACATGAAAATTTCAGTGAGCTATTAGCTGAGTCTTAGAATTGATTGACAAAGTGAAGCATGAAACACTTTTAGGTACTGTGTAGGCTTTCTTTATTTTCTTACTACCGTATTTTCCGGACTATAAGTCGCAGTTTTTTTTCATAGTTTGGCCGGGGGTGCGAAACTATGAAAAAAGTTCCATAGTTCAGGCCTAGAGCGCAAGAGGGCGCTCTAGGCCTGTGTTGATAATGTGTGTGGTAGAAGCTACCTTCGGAGTTACCGGAGTTGTTTTCAAGTGACACCGAGGACGAAGATTTCATTGCGTTTAGTGATTTGGAGTGACACTGATGGTTTGGTAAACTTATTAGCATGTTATTTATGCTATAATTATCTGAATAACTCTTAATATGTTATGTTAACAGGCACGTTCTCAGTTCATTGCTTGTCATGTAACGTTAGCATACCGTACTAGCCTGTTGTTGCCTCTATTCTATTTTTATTTTAAATTGCCTTTCAAGATGACATGTCTGTTCTTGGTGTTGGATTTTATCAAATAAATTTTCCTCAAAAATGTGACTTATACTCCGGTGCGACTTATATATGTATTTTCCTTCTTTATTATGCATTTTATGGCTGGTGCGACTTATAGTCCGAAGAGACTTATAGTCCGGAAAATATGGTACTTGTCCTTTCTTTTTTATACTTTCTTCTTTTCTTTGTTTATTGGTTTCTTTCTTTTTCTTTTCACCAGTCACTTTGTCTTAAGCGATCATATTTAAGTAAAGTAATTATTACAAATCGAGGTGGAATATTAGGCTACAAATTCCAAACTAAGATGAAAAGCTTATTGAAGGACTTCAAAGTATTACGGAAGTGTGGCAAAATAGACTTAGGTTGTAATGAGGAATGATTCATGTCTCTTTTGTACAGTAAATGTCTTGTGAGACAGAAACTAACAGCAAAACAGAATGGTGTTATCACAATGGGAGAAACATGTCAAAGATTCACAATAGCTCTCAGTTAGAGTAATTCATCCATATACATCATAAAAGAAATGATGAAAGGATCCTTACTACAAAATCTGAATTTGTAACTTAGCTTTAAATGCTTATAAAAAAATAACTAAAAGTTAAGAATTTTAGATGGGAAACTGTTCTCATCAAAAAGCCATTGGTCAAATTGTTTAGATGATGTTGGTTATTTTTACTTATTTCACATAATATTTTACTGACTTTAAGAGATGAATCACTGAAAGAAAGCTGGCAAAGAAAATACACCAGATGAGTCAAAGTGAGGGTGTAGGAGAGACGCTATTCAATCTTTTTTTAAGTATAAAAAAAAACATTTTATCACACACATTCATCACGTTTTTTTGTTTATTCTGTAGTGAAAGGTTGTACTCCAGCAAAACTAAACTTTGCCTAAATGTGTGTTTTCTGATTTCAGGACTGTGTTAACCTTATTCATTATGATGTATCCTGTGATGGATCTATCAAGTCATTTATCCCAGTAGTTCTAAACCTTTCAGCTTCTAACATTAAAATTTATGTCCAGAGAGAGTCTAATGGTTCCCAATCCAAGGGAGTCACAGTCCATTCAGCGATTTCTAGGGCTACCCTGTGGTGTCCTTCCAATGAGATGCGCCTGGAAGATCTCCAAAGCTAGGTGCCCTGGAGGCATCCTGATCTGATGTCAGAAATATCTCAGTTTATTTCTTTTGATGCAGTGGAACGCCACTACCCTGACTAATGAGCAGGAGACCATGAATATAACACCAGTTCCATCCATTGGCTTCATGTTCATTACTAGATGAATGTAATTATCTCGTTGAATGTTTACAATGCCACATGGGTTGTCCTTGCCTATTAGGAACTTTTACACCACTATGCTACAACAGCAGCACTCGGGTCTACTAACCAGATGTCCCATAAACCAAACATTAAAACATAGATGACTTCTGCAGTGGTGTACCCTTTTTATAGAACTACCCTTTAGTCATGTTTGTTCTGTTTTAAATAAGAATTTCTCCTTTAATTTTTAAAATTATTTTTAGATTGCTTTACTTTCAGTTATTTATCTTATTTTATTGGGGGGTTTTTTAGTGAGCAAGTCTTGTCATTTGTCCAACTTGCTTAGTTTTAAATGCCCTTTATAAATAAACTCACATTTACAATTATGGTATAATTGCACCATATTTATCTCTTGATGGCAGACACTGAAAATATGTATTTTGAGATTAGGGGTTTGTTTAGCGCTGTCTATTATGAAAAAAAGTCCAAAACTTTGAGGAATTAGCACTTAATTAATTGTCACCATTCCATGGGAGATGAGAATTCAAATTAAGGCTAGCTGCCAAATAAAACCACATGCTAGACAGTTATTCTTGTTTCATCATTGGGATTTGAAGACCTTTGAAGGCTCTGTAACACCAGACTAAAAACAGCAGCACAACCACATCAGCCATTCGTTGAGTTTGTGTGTCTATGTGCTGATGAGGGAATTACACCAGTAGTAGAAGAGGCAGGTTGGAGGTGCATGTAATTTGTCAGCTCGCATGAGTAGCAGAAATCAATTCAGGAGAGTACACAATAACTGACTCGGTAAAGGTGAACTTCTTGCTGTGAATAACCTCTAGGGGCTAAGGTGGCAGGTTTGAAGAGGTCATAAATCATATAATACTGTAAAGTGGACCTTGTCCGAAGCCTTGAGAGATGGTCTTCCCCCATGGCATCTTTTATAAAATTGACTCATAATGGAACAAAAGCTTAAAGCCCCTCTAGTAGTACCTACAGCTTTTAATGTCCATTACAATGAGTGTAGATAGAATGTCCAGTTCTTTGTTACTAAATGGTCATAAAGCCGTATGTAGCTTCATGTTTTGAGAGTGGAGAACAGAGTAAAGCAGTGACTGTGTATGCCTATACAGTTATCCTATGTCTGCTTATACACGGTGGGCAATATTAAATATCTAGTTCACATTTATGAGCCATTAGGGGTGCTGAAATTTGTCAAAAATAAATTTTTAAACCCAGTTCCAGAACTTTCTCTGACAATGCTATTTTGTGCAAGATTAAAAAGTGCTATAGAAGATGATTCAGTTTTCATCATTTGGGAACAATAAGGATGATTTGATTTGCAAAAATTGCCTGGCAACAGTATTATTCTTTGCAATGTTACATTTATAAATTATATTAGTTCAGAAGATATTTTTCTTGATAAAACTTGCCATTTATATTATACAGTCTACATATTTTTTGGCTATCTAAGATTATGAACTTTACATTGCAGCTTAGCTTAAAGAGGGTAATTTACTGTTTACTTACACTTTCGATGTACACAAAGTAACAGTTTCAGAACAAATTAACTTTTTCCCATCATACTATTTCAGCTATTTAAAAGCCCCTTTAATAAGATCCCTGAGAACACGACTGACTTTTTCTATCTATACAGAGAATAATGTAGTAATACCTCTCCCATTCCTAGGCAATGTCCAGCAGTTAATTGAAATAAGGCTGTTACATTTTTCTCATACTGATTGAAAATAATAAACTTGATGAATGGAAATACTCCGAGATGTGGAAAACACAGACATTAGTGGCGTGGAAATTACGAGTCTCAGTAAACATTTAAAGCAAAGCAGGAATTTAAACTTGAAGCTTTATATAGATGATGTTTTTGACAGTAACATCTTTCTTATGAGATGTATTTTTTTGTAGTTTGAGTTTCAGAGATGCATAATTCTAAATTCTATTAAATGAATTAAATGATGTTCACTACCCTGCATCTAATTTCGAGAGATTGTTTTTCCCCTTTTCTTCCCTATTCCATCATTACAACACAGATTCAAACCAATTGAAATCAGTTTGCCTATCATTCAAAAGGTGCAGCAAAATGTTATAATTTTTTTAATAACATTTATGTGAAATTCTTAGTTACTTTTGGCCTCCATGGACTACTGTGTGTTCTCAGTTTGGCTCTGCTGTTGACATATTTTTGAGAAATACATCAGAGTTTTACAGATGGCAAAGGAATGATGCCATATAAATGCAGAACTGCTCTTGTTAGCAGCCTAGACATATTTATCATGTAATATTTTAACCAACTGTCAACACTGTTTGCAAAATAGCAGGGTTAGCCGAGTTTCTATATCTACATTACCATGCCTGCTTTTGCAGACATAAATCATGGAGAGAAGTTGTTGCTGGACCTAAATACTTAACAAATTCTTTGTAAATATATACAAATAAGAAAATTTTTATAGCAGCAAAATAGGAGTTCAAGAAATCTGCATTTGCACATCCATTGAATTTGAAATACTGTATGGTTTCAAAGGAGCAATTAATTAGTATTAGTGTCTGCATTGGTGGTGATCTGAGATAATGCTACCCTTCAGCCACTCCATTTGTGACTAGGCATGGGCTGGTATGGAATTAGCACAATAGTAATTTTGAGTCAAATGTTTTACTTTTTGTTGAAAATGGCTTACTAATCAGCTTGTAACTTGACAGCTGTAGTTTTTTTTTTTTTTCCTGTATAGCTTTGATTAGTAAACACAGACTTTTTGCATTATCCTACTTAAATATCCGTCTTGGGTTTTAAGGACAATATAAAATATATTTGTTATTTTGAGTTTTATCACATTTGAATTGGTTGCAGAGTAAGCTGTTTTTTTGTCTGCAGATACAAAAATCTGAATGCTTAAATTCTGAGGATAGGAGGAGAAAAATCTTATCTAATCCGATCAGTGCATTTCAGAATGGAAACAAATGGAAAGAAATTTAGTCCAGTCATGAATTTCAGGTACTGTAAGTCCAACATACTATAAAACGATTATCCATGTTGTTCAGTTAGAAAGGCACAAGGTCTGAATACAAATTTCAGAGTGTTTTTTTCTTTTAGGTGTAGGTCAAAACCACATCCAGTTAAAAGGTGTATTGATTTCCTCTCCCAATAATTCCACTAAGTGTTCGTTTTAGCAGAGGATGTCAGTAAATTCTCTTTTCTTCATAGTTCACTAAGGACAAGACTGCTCAACAAACTATGAATGTTTTAACATGAGAAATAAAACCATGCATTGTTTTTTTGTTTTGTTTTTTGTTGAAGCTGAGTAAGCTGGGCAGAGATGTTATCGTGGCAGCAGCTGGTGAAATACTCTTTTACTTGCTGTGAGCACATAGAATGTATGATTTATCACCAAATGCATTTGGCCTCCATGCAAATCCTAGGAAGATTTTACTAAATTAACATTATTATATTTTTTACCTGTGAGAAGTCAAAATGTTATGGCTGACCATTTTATATTTAAAATATAAAAATAATTTCATCCTTTGAGAAATCACCCTGACCTCCCCCAGACCTCCAGCTGCTTTTCAAAGCTTTTGCCTTTGTGTGTGTGGGAGGGTTGTGGATGTAGGCATGATAATGTTGCATCAGAATTAGTATATCGTGTACATTTAAATTATGTGTAAGTATGTAAGTATGTGTGAGGATGAGCATTATCAGTTCCCACAGTGAGAAAACACTGCTTAAGGAATTCTGCAAAAATAATAATAAGCATATTAGTGATAAGTTTATAAGTCATGTTAGAAAAAGACTGGGTGGAAATTTCCTTCTTCTGGTCTTAGAATTGAAGTGAGGCTGATAAACACTCTGATGTTTATATTGGCCAACTCCTTGGACTAAAGCAACCTGAAGGCACATTTTAAGAGTGCTATTTTGGTATTTGTGCAAAGGTCATGTTTTAAATCTTACAGTTACATCTCAATAAATTAGAGTATCACAGGAAAACATTTATTCAGGTACTTCAATCATGTTAAGGCCTACGGGGAAGACTGCTATCCAGCCAACAGTCTTTGACACTCTCCAAATTGAGAGTGAGCCACAAAAGGTCATTGCTAAAGACACTATCACACAGTGCGTTATGCAAGTACATTAATGGAAAATTGAATGGAAGGAAAATAATGGGGGGAAAGGTGCGCAAGCAACAGGAAAAACCACAGAGGACTGTAAAACAAAAACCATTAAAAAGTTTGGGGGAAATTCATGAGGAATGGACTATGAGAAGAGTAAATGCAAAAATGTTTTGATGTATAAGTCACTGTTGAATCAAAGATGTGAAAAGTATGTTACTTAGGCTAAAGAGAAATCAGAGCATTTATTGAGTGGTCAAAGTAAATGTCACAATTCCTTTGGAAATCAAGGTTTCAGTTTCTAGAGGATGAGCAGTGAACCGTAAAATCCATATCGTTTGAGGACCAGTCAGAAGTTTCCACTTTCAGTGATGATTTGAGGACATCTATTGTTGACTAATTGGACTCTCTCAAGTCCAAAGTAAAACTGGTTTTATATTTGTCTGATGCAATTTTATGAGAAACTGAGTTTGGGATTTTCATTACCCTTAAGCCATGGGCTAATCAATACAATAAGCAAACACTTAGAAAAATATCACCCTCTGTTTAATCTATTGACATTTAAATTTGAGTTTTTCAACTCTGTATCTTTCTATTAAAGTTTTGCATAGTGTTAAACTTTTGCCTTCAGTTTAGAGATGCTCTCATTTTCAGAAAGTAGGCTGCTCTTAATTGCTCATGTCACCGATCTTATATAAAACTGGACATTTGCACTCAAAAAGGAAACTGACTTGGGGGGTAATGAAGAAACCCGAGTAATGACCCACATTTTGATAGAAAAAAAAGTACTTGTATGTGCATAAACATGACTGGTGGACATATTCTGATTACTGATTTAAACTGCAAATCAGTTTAAATCTTTAACATCATATTTAACATAATTAAATATTTAACATCAATATTTAATGATGTTAAATATTGTTTTCAATAAAGAAGCTGATGTGCATGTGAACATGGTCACTGGTAGAATTTGGAGCTCTGTGCTCTTGAATAAAGTGAGCCTATTTTTTTTGCTCCAACAGTAATGTCAGCAGACAACCAGAGAGTAAAAATTGTAAGGAATTTGAAGAGACGATTTGAGTTTTATTCAGGTCTAAAAATAATTAAAAGAAAAACATCAGATACAATTTGGTTGTAAAAAACCCTGTGCTCTAATGAGCCCCTTCATATTGCAACATTTTATGAACTTGTTTACTGACAAAAGAAGTTAGATATTTTTAATAAATTCCTTTTTTAACCATGCAAAGTTTGATTGAATATATTTCCAGGAAGCAACTATTCAGCTGCCCTTTTCGACATTTGTCTGGCCAGGCTAATCTAATCTTTTTGCCACAAACATTTTTGATGAGAACATCATTGATTTTTCATTGTGATTTAGTACTGCATGTAGACATTATTTACCGGCAAATTGTATTACATCAGAACAACTTTCTGTGCTCTAAATGTAGTACGAATAAACATAAATATGGTCACTGCAAAGAATTGTTTAGCTCCGAAAGAAAGCTGAATATAGGGCTGCCCTTCTTGTGTTCAATTTCTATTTATTTAAATAATTTGAATTTATGTGTGCTGCCTTGTTAGTACTGAGTGTTGTGACAGAAAAAAACTGCAGCAATCAATCAATGCCTTATATGTTGTCCTATCTCCATTGGGACAGAAGATCCTCCTATCCACTTTAGAAAATAGCCTATCCATTTGGAGATTGCTGTGGCCTGAAGAGACCATTTCCAATAAATGTAACTTAAAACTATTGCCACACCATGACAAGTTAAAAATTTAAATATTTAGAGGTTTACTAAATACATTACCATTAAGCGAGCATATAGTTGGTCCTAGGTCTGTTATGCTGCATTAGGATTCCCACAAATATAAAGCTAGAACCATGTATACATTTTAGGAGAACAAGAAATGCTTCATTGGATAGAGCTGCTTTCTCAGATTATACCAACTTGTGTCTATTATGTCTGCATTATTATTTTTCTAATAATGCCTTTGGCGTAATTAACACTTTAAGCACTTTATGATTAGCTCAAACTTACTAAAATCTATCCATCAATTTGGTACTGTTACGACCCAGCTCAGCTAGGGGGAAGGAGAAGTAACATTAAAGAAACCTAGATGTTAAAGGTTTATCAATTTGGGATTTATTGTTTGGGTTAACAAAAAATATAAAGGTAAAAAAAACTACAGTCAAAAGTTAAGGTCTTAGAACCAAAAGAAAGGTAAATAAAATATCCACAAGGCAACCAGAGTTGTAAACCAAAAATCTTAACCAAACATGCAGGACCAAAATCCTACGGTTAAACAACCAAAACTCTAGTAGACTACTTTGAGCTTACATACAAAGCCCCCACAGGGACAATCACAGGTAACAAGGATTTACAAAAGCTCAAAAAAAGACAATGCTGTGTACAGCAGTCAACAAACACCCAGCAAAGTGGCAAGCTGTCTGAACAAAGAACCAGCCGCACCTTCTCCCAGGAAGTCTTGGGTTTAAAAAGGGAGGCCTCTTCAGGGATTGGTGGAGCTGATAATTGGTGAGCCAATCAGCTCTGCTGTAGGCATCAGGGCGTGGCACAGGAGGACAAGGCTGCATCCAGTTCCCAGTTGAGTACATTTGATTAGAAAGCTGCAGATATACAGAAAAGAAAGAAAAAGAAAACATACAAGGCCACCGGCCGTAACAGGTACATTAACAACTTTTTACTTAACAAGACATGAAAACTCCTTTGTGAGTTCATATGAACTTGGGTTAAGCAGTGAATCTTAAAGAGCGGTATTATGTCTTTTCCAGGCACATATGTCATTTCACAGTATAATTAAGTAACTATGTACTTTTGGTTGTTGTAAAAATGCTGTATATATCAAATATAAAAGAAATTTGACTTCGGAAGTTCATGCCTTCAAATTGGACTCTGACTCGAAGCTTATGCTCTTATTGATGCTTTGCCCTCAGCATGTCATCGCAACAGTGCCTTTATACTGTTTACAGTCATTCTTAGGAGTGTTGAACTGAGAAGTTGTTCATAAGACAAGCTCAGCAGACTCACAGTACCACCAGGTAGGTGTTTTATAATTTCTAATTTGCTAATGTCATTCTCTCATCAAAAGCATACCTTGAGTGTTGCATTCGTTCATATTTGCGAAATTCTGGAATCTCCCATGGCAGCCATTTTCCAAGGTCACATTCAAGCCAAATTCAAGGTCACATTTGTTTCAAGTTATTTTGACATATACATTTTCATAACAACTGAAGGTAACATATATTTGCTTGATTTGACTAAAAATTGCACAATGTGCCTGTTACAATACATTATACCCCCTTTAACACATTGTAGACTGTGCCTTACTTTTGTTTCTTCTGACTCTTGAAACACTGACTCCAGCTGCAGTCGACATCCTGTCAATCTCCTTCATACTTTTCAATGGGCCATGCTTTACATTCAAGGCTCTGGTTATCCCAGTTATTTGTGCATCTTTCTCTGCCACTTATTTCTGCCACTCATGTTTCCATAAATATATTTGGATACAGCATTCTGTGAACATCCGGCTTCTTTAGCAATAAACTTTTGCAACCCATCTTTCTTGTGGAAGGTGTCAGAGACTGTCTACTGTCAAGAGACAGCTGTCAAGTCATAACTTTTCTCTGTTACTGTGAGATGGATATAGCGTAACATTTCTGGTTTTGGTTCTATTTAGCTGTGTGTCATAACCATCAAACTGAAAAAAAATAAACACTTGAAAAATATCTGTGTGCGTAATCAAAATATATTGTAAACTTGCTTAACTGATTAAATTATTTTTAATTTTTTTAAATTTTTTTACTTATTGAGATGCACTTATACAAAGTCAAATTAAATAAATTATAATGTGTTGATTTGATCAGCACTACTAAATACACGATCTATGTAGCTAAAATTCATCCTTCACCTTAGATGTTTTTTTAATAATTTATTTCTAATTACTCAATTCAGTCCTTTTCATAGTATAAATTTTAACTTATGTGACTATGACTAGCAAGAGCTAAGTTGGGTGAAGTTCGGTTATAGAAGTAGAATGTAACTCTTGCTGACACCTATATTTCCTAATCCCCTAAGTAAAAATGTGCACCATGAAGGAAAAAAAAAGTATGTTAATTTGTTTAAAAAAAAAAGTCATCCATTTGTCTGGAGGCCTTACTTTGATATCTTTCTCAAATTGGGAGCTTCAGCACAGTTAAGCTTGAAACTCACTCACCCATTTGATAGTAAGCCAGAAATTCACCTTTTTAGGGAGGAAGAATAATAATTTAAAATATATATATTTTTGACTGTGTTTAACACCTGATGCAATGCTGTAGACTACTTAGTTTTTGACATTGTTTTGTTTTACAGTGTTATATGAAGCATGTTTTATATTTTCTAAGTTGCTGAACTTAAGTCTTGCTTTCTTCTAGCAGTTGTAGATATTAACCAGTTTCCAGCAGTGAGAAGTGTGCTCTGCTATGTTTCTGGCACAGCGTCATACATGATGAGCATTAGCCCCTAGGGCAACTCTGCAAACATGTTATAGTTGTATGTAGACTAAAGGAGGTATTTCCAACAATACACGTAAAGTCCTGAATTTGATCATTTTGTCTACCTTTGTGCATATTTTTGTTATTTTGTGGGGTTTCTTTATTGCTTTTTTGCATACAGTTTATAAAATATTGACAATGTTATTGTCACGGCTCAGTGTGAGTTGTGAAAGCTTGCAAGCTTTTACATATTCAGTGTTCCTCCATTCCTTTGTTCAGTAATAGTGACAAAATCCTAACACATTATGCTCTTCTTAACTAATTTCATCTTTTGATTTAAATGTAATCTGTAATACCAAGTAACCTAAATACCCTCAGGTTTAAATAGGATTAATATTAAAAGTTTATTTGTTTGTTTGTTTAATTTGTCTTTGTATTTCCACAGTTCTGTTTGTGTTGCTTGATGTTGTATTAATACACTAGTTAAATTTTGATAAAGATGAGACCTTTCATCTTGTCGTTTCATCTGAAGAACACAAGACTTGTAAAGAAAGTACATTTCTGAAGGCTGTCAAGTGTCAAACCTTGCTTATCTTAAATATTTGATGTTTCTCTAAAATGGAGCTTTATTTATTTATTTATTTTGCAAATGTTAAGCCTACCAAAGAGGTCATTACAACACACTTAGACTTTGACACCAGTATGCTACCAGCCTCTCACATCTATAATTTTCAAACACTGAACATTTTGAATCTATCTACATACACAGCTAGTCTAAATAGCTGCACAAAATATGTCAAAAAATTTGCTTTTGCTGTCAACTTCCTACACTTTAATTATGTTCCTTCACCATGTATTATTTATTTATGTATATTTTTTTTCACAATATTCATTCTGTTGCCATGGAAGCCATTTTGGTCTTCTTGTTGAATCAATAACTGAAACAAGTGATGTCTGTAGTACTTTAGAAACCTCCTGGATGAGTTGTTAATGTACTTTTGGAGTAATTTTGTAGGCTGGTCAGTCCTTGGGATGTTTACATCTATTGACTGTTTTCTCTATTTGTGAATAACAGCTCTCACGGTGGTTATCCAGGAATAATTCCAAAGTCTTAACTGTGTGACCCTTCTGGACTGGTAGAAATTAATGATTTTGCTTCACATCTGTTCTCAAATTATTTCAGATCCAGGCATGTGTTGTTTTGAGATTTTATTGTCTGCTTCATGTGGTCAGACAGGTTCTAATTCATTGATTTGGTAGTTGTCAGGTCAGTGTGTGGTTGATAGAATACATCTCATATATATATATATATATATATATATATATATATATATATATATATAGATAGATA